>JAXIVJ010001723.1:0-117500 GCA_036785665.1 Chirona hameri
TACTGATCCCAGTCGACACCTGAGCCGCGCGGGCTGACGGATAACGGCAGAAATGTCGCCGCTATGCGGGAATAAAGGGCGAGGTGCTCGGATTAATTGACCAGGTGTGAACTTACCTGGTATACCCTCCACATTAAAAAAGGTGCGTGCCCAGGCGAGGGAGAATGAGTAAATTATAGGTCTTTTCAGGCCGGTTTCGTGGCGATACTTGCGGTAGCCAGCTGGAGTGCGGAAACACGAGAGAGTCCAATGCAGCACAGGAAAATATCCCTACGCTCTGTCCATTCATGCGGGGACTGAATTATTATCAGATTTGATGCTAAATTAGCATCGAAATATATTATGATTTCATTTCAGAAATGATTAAAATTTATGCTGAGAAGCGTAAACAAATAATTTCACGTGCAGCTTACTTCAACTCGCCCGTTCTTCCACCGACCAAAACTCAACTCCGTGACTGATAATGATGCTCCTTGACATAGCACAGCCTCAATAATTACTGTAATATCTAAACAAACGTGTGCTCAATATCACATTAATTTGGAGTCCATAACGTTTTACATGCAACCTAAGGAAAATTAAAATATAAAAAAATCAGTTCACGTATATACATTTCAGGGTTCACACCCTTTTCAGCCTATGCAAAATAGTTGTTGACCTTTCTGCAAGGGATGTGAGCCGAGACGTCACTTGTAATAAAGGTGTCACAATAAATCGTACATGACTGTCGAACCCTCAATTCAAAACATAAATTGTAACGGGGCCATTCTAAGAGCATTAAAGAGCATTTTACAATTCTAAATTCTAAATTTTATAATCCAGTTGTGTCTATGAATGAATGTCGATTATTCATGTGACAATAGTTCACACATTTATTCTGAAGCCATAATCGATTACTCATCGATCATATGGCATGGGCATTTAATTTGGCCTATACGGTTCATCATTTAACGAAGTGATACAAATGCTATTATGCCTTCGCGCAAATCTGTTTGTCTCTCTTCGCTAAACGCTGTATTTAATATATGCATCAACAGATATATAACAGAACTTGAAGCCACCGCGCGAAAACTCCCGTTACCGCCACCCTCTCCTCATCCCGAGAGCTCTTCACCGTGCCTTCAAGAGGCGCCCATTCAGCCGTTACACACTCCGATTGGTCTGGAGGGCGACAGGCCCCGCCCACCGCCCGAGTGGCAGCCACTCGGCGGCGAAGCAGCCTCCTCTCGAGTCTGAGAGAGGCACGTCCGAAGGGCTGCGGTGTTGGCCAAGAGAGGCGCCCGGCAGTCTGGGGTGGCAAGTGCGCCGAGTGAAGAGTCGAGAGTCGAGAGGCGAGAGGCGAGAGTCAAGAGTCAAGAGTCGAAAGTCGAGAGTCGAGAGCCGAGAGTCGAGAGTCGAGAGTCGAGAGTCGAGAGTCGAGAGTCGAGAGTCGAGAGTCGAGAGTCGAGAGTCGAGAGTCGAGAGTCGAGAGTCGAGAGTCGAGAGTCGAGAGTCGAGTCAACGGTACGGGACGCTTATCAGCGCTAGTGTGGGTTCGTTTGATGGTCAGCAAGTCAAACACCAGAAACAGAGCCTCAAGAAGGGTAAGAAAGGCTGTTAGCTTTATATCAGCTATCCCATCAATCTTGTAAAGCAGTCTTAGATTGACCATGTCTCTTCTGGGCTAGCTGCGAATCTTGTCTTGCTTCCCATCTGGTGTCGCCTGTCTTGCATTTTCTCCGATTTGATGTGTACGCGTTAGCCAAATAGGTCCTCTGAGTTCACGAAGTCATCGCTACGGTTACTACGCCTGTGATAGGCGAGTTTGCGATGCATTTGTGTTGAAGTGGATTGCGTGTTTTGCTCTTCTCACCTAGTGAAGCCTGCCATAAAGTGTGACGACAGTCACTTCTGACATTATCCCATAACCTCTAGCACTTGTGTTCGAAAATATTAGCCGGCAGTCTCGGCCAGACCACCGTTTGTGAAGGGTGTTTATGGCTTGCATACTGCAACACGACAAACAACGCTTCAGCGTGTCGTCTGTTGGCTGATCATTCGAGGCGGGTTGACTTCCGGTGTTGATCTCACCAGTTCCAAGCATATCCGAGCGATTGTGTTTATTTGTCAGAAAGCGACAGCAAACACAGACATCGTGCTACCTTTTCAAATTAAACTTTAATTTTTAAGTACGGGGTATGCGCGTCAGGCGCATTGCATGTTATGTTTTTTAGATGGCTTCAGTCAGTGCAGCTTCAGTACTGCCGTCGGTATGTGCGCTAAAATGCATGCTTGCACGCTTTTGTTGACGTTACTGCATGCCATTTGTTTCTGTCTGTTTCTATTATTTGGCAATTTCTTTCCTATCATTACCATGTTCTCCGTTATTATATTATTATATAGCATTCCTGATCCCTGTCATTATCTTAGTGTTATGTATGTGTGTGTGTTATTGCTGTGTTATGTTTGTGTATTGTTTTAACTGCATTCTTCTTCTTTAGCAGAGTTATTCTATTTTTTCTTCTTACCTCCCTTTCATTGGCTGCATGTCTGTGAATGAGATGTCGTCTGTCTCCGTCCAGGTATGAGTGGATCGTTTTCCGTGTTTCCAGACAGTTTGACATGAAAATGACGATGTCCGGCTCGAAAACGTCGAGCTTCTCTGTACGCGACATCCTGAACCTGGGTGACGTGAAGCCTCCCGTGGGTGCCCACACGTCGCGACCACCTGGCGAAGGTTAGCAGCTCTGTATGCATAGCGTCAGCAGTGTATGGGGATGTCACTAACAACAACTGGTGATGGTTGTGGACTTGTGTTGGGCAATGGCGTACTAAAGGCTGAAACACAGTCTTCGCGCAGCTGCGCGAAGTGGGTGCGGGTGCCTATTCAAATACATTGAACGGAGATTGCAACAACTGCACGATGCGCACGATGCGGGAAGAAAAATCAACTGATTACATTTACCTATGTATTTGAATAGGCACCCGCATCCACTTCGCGCGGCTCCGCGAAGACTGTGTTTCAGCCTTAAGTCAATATTGAATTGAATTTATTAACCGCAGCCTTTTTTTAAGAATAAGAATGGGATTAAAGTATCGTTACTACTTTTCCTCCGGTAATATCATTGCAACTGCACTATCAGAGCTAAGCTATCAATTTTTTTTTTGGAAATGTGTCGATTCATATCCTGCTGGAATTTATCAATCATTTCTGGTTAACACTTAACTGCATATATGCTACGATTTGTTTCAGTCATTCCAAAAAAAAATCCAGGTCCCCTTTGCATTGTATTGATAACAATATGTGCATTGGTCATTGTATGTTATAAAACTATGAGATCATATATAGGTAATGGATAACGTTTTCATTGCAACAACGATCAAATTGCATGTTTAAATAATTATATTATTATACGACCATAGCCAGCTATTCTTTTCAACGCATGTTTCCGCTCCTTCTTCTTGCATGCTGTATTTGCGGTGAAACTTCATGTTGTTTTCACTGGTGGTGGAATCGCTCTTAGATAACGTTTAACGTTTTAACCACAGATGAATGCGCTGAACTAACTGCTTCAGGTTGTTTGAAAAGGACATCTAACCAATACATTCCTCATCCTTGCTTGAATATTATCACATACCACCTCCCACTTCTCTTCATCACACCCAGCTGCTCTCTGGCCGCCGCAGCGTGCGTCCCAATCCACGGGTCGCTCCGAGTGCTCGCGAGGACACGAGGACTCCCGCGCTCCCTGCAGCCCTAGCTCTCTTCGCACCCAACGCACTCCCGCACCCGCACCCAACGCGTTCCCCGCACCCGCACCCAACGCGCTCCCCGCACCCAACGCGCTCCCGTACCCAACGCGCTCCCGCACCCACTGCACACCCCACACATCGAGTTCCCCGCTACACCCTTTGCGCACCCATATCCATAGCGCTCCCGCAGCCAACGCGCTCTGGCACCCAGGATTCCCCGCTCCCACCACGCACCCCGCACACTAGCGCTCCCGCAGCCAACGCGCTCTGGCACCCAGGATTCCCCACGGCCACCGCGCACCCCGCACACTAGCGCTCCCTGCAGCCAACGCGCTCTGGCACCCAGGGTTCCCCGCGGCCACCGCGCCCACCATGTGCCTCTCACCTAGCGCTCCCCGCAGTCGGTGCGCATGCTGCATGACGCCGTTGTGTTCTAGTCGGTATGCCCCCGGAGGAGTACTGCTCGGCGATGTACCCGGCCGCGTACCAGTACCCGGAGGAGGGGTACGAGTACCGACAGACGCCGGGCGGCTACCGGCCAGAGTACTACGATCCGCGGTGGGCTCCCACCCACCCCTCTCCGCTGTGCTCAGGTCAGTGGCCGCTGGCGATTGGCTGCCCCCGGTGGCATGTTGCGCAGTGGTGCAGTGGCGCTTGCCGCTGGCAGAGAAGCTCCCAGACAGCGCAGCCGAAACGTTGCCATTCTTAACGACGACTATTTGCACGTTTGGCGACGATATTAAAACGGTGTTGACGTTTTACGGACAAAGGACGGTATTGAGGGTTTGAGATAGCGCAATCACATGAGGGTAAAAGTAGTGGCACCGATAGTTAAATAGTTACCGCTTTTTAATTTGTGTGACTTTCGGAATTCAAAGGTTTCCTCGAACTGCCCAAGGCTCTCAACACCGTGACAGGGGCTTTCTCGAAAGTGTGAACTGGGTTGGACGACACAAAATGACTTATCCCTAGCTATTATCTGGCAGCATGTATTGGTGTATGTTTCTCCACTATGTATGTGGTACTGGTTTGAATGTGTTTTGGTGACGTGTTTGTGTGTTTTTGCGTTTGAAGGAGTGAAGGTGGAGGTGCATGTTAGAACTAACAGGTGTCGGTGGGGTGATGACGTATAGCAGCCAGCAGGCTTGTGTGTTTTTTTCTCTCGATAGTATGGAATATTGAAGGCAGCTCATTATCAAGCGAATTGATGTTAAGTCTCTTATGGAATAGAGGTGACGAATAGTTATTTTCAATAGTAATGACATAAATATTGACAGTGGTTGATGATCGGATTAAAGTGTTGCTAAAACATGTTGCCGGCACCGGCGGTGTATACCTACTCACGATCATTAGAAGAAAAAAAAACATTCTGATGAGGCTATCAATAAGAATTTCGGGTTAAAGTAACTTAAAATTCTTACGTATAAAATCGAAACTTTTGAGCATTCAAAGTATAGTACAATATTACCTGGAATATTAATGTTAAACAATCATTCGAATACAGGCGCTACAAGCCAGTCCTGAAACTTGGAAGCTACAACGTTATTTACCAGTAAGACGCCGTAGTTGGCGATGAACGAGCGAGCGCGAAGGAAATCTATGGCGAATTTCAACTCGATCGGGCAAGTAGTTTCTGAGATACAAAAAATGTGCGCACGTGCAGAGGCGCCCCACCCCTGCAAGTGCAACTTGTGGGAAAGAGGCGGCTGAGAGGTCCCTAACCACACACCGAATTTGAACACAATCGGCTCAGCCGTTCCTGAGATATAGTATAGGGGTGTGCACGTACATACGTGCAGAGGCACCCCACCCCTGACTTGTGGGAAAGTGGCGGCTGAGGCCGAGGGGTTCCTAACCACACATCAAATTTGCACACAATCTCCCCAGCCGTCGCGGATTTCTTTTTTGCGAGAACACACTTGTGAACACCTCACGCGGCACGCGCCACTCGCAGTGATAGTCACCCACGTGAGTCGGCACTGATCTCAAACAGGGTAGGTTGGATGGGGCTGCTCAGCAAAGAAGCCTGCATGTCAATCGGACGTGCGGTTGCAGAGATATTAGCTTCTCAAAAGCGTCGCCACGGGCCGGGCCGGGTCGGATCGGGCCGCTTATATTCATATTTGTATCTTACACCATGGAAGGACGAGCCGCTCGCTTGTGATAATGCTAATGTCAATATTGACAAGATACTCACGTATATAGTTTGTCGTTGACAAATTAAATGCCTGTTTTGGTGTTGCATTATTTTTAGATTGGTTTTATTCTTATAATGTTCCGTATGCTAAATTCATAATGCTTAATGCGTAGTGAATAATGATGCACTCCGGTGATATTCGGGAATCGCACTTTTTGAAATAATATAATGCATTTTTTAATGCATCAGATAAATGTATTGGTTCAGAATCTTCCACTAAGCAAAGTTTGTTGCGTGGACTCTGACCCTTGCCATCCGAAAGCGTAATTCCTGCTAAATTCTGCCTTAGTGACATAATTTAGTGGCGGAAGTTTAGCATGCCTGAAAGAATGGACACTGTCCGTCGTCCACCCGGCCCCTGATGTTTTCTGACCTGTTCGCGGCCGTACTACCGACCGCCAGACAGGGGCGGCGCCGCCAGATTTTACCTGGGGGGGGGGGGGGGGGGGGGGAATCGCAGGGGAGCCTCCTCCCCCAGGGTGCCTCGCTGGCTGTAGGGGCCTTCATCGAATTGGGGCTACTATAGGCTATAGCGATACCGATTTTAGTTTCCTTGTATTAATGGTAACACATGGCGAGATTCACTCAAGACAGACTTGCTGCAAAAATGGAAGAAATTCGAGGTGCACTGAGAGAGCTGTTCCTGGATGCGGACTTCGTCCAGCGCCTTCAGGAGCTCGTGTCAACCGGAGTGGAGGCCGCTGTCTCCCAAGCCATGGAGCAGTGGGATGCGAAGATCGAGGCTCTGGAAAGGGAGCTTACTGCCACCCAGGACAAACTGATCTCCGCCCAGGAAATACTGCAAGCCACGCAGATAAAAATTGACCGCAGTGGAAAATCATGCAGATCAACTGGATACGGACAATCGCAGGAACTGCCTGGTGATAAGTGGCGCGCCCGAACTACCTGAGGAGAGCAACGACAGGCTGGTGCTGGATGTGGCGCCTGGTGATAAGTGGCGTGCCTGAACTACCTGAGGAGAGCACCGACAGGCTGGTGCTGGATGTGGCGCCTGGTGATAAGTGGCGTGCCCGAACTACCTGAGGAGAGCACCGACAGGCTGGTGCTGGATGTGGCGCCTGGTGATAAGTGGCGTGCCCGAACTACCTGAGGAGAGCACCGACAGGCTGGTGCTGGATGTGGCGCCTGGTGATAAGTGGCGTGCCCGAACTACCTGAGGAGAGCACCGACAGGCTCGTGCTGGATGTGACGCAGGCAGCGGGCATCACCCGGTCTGTGGGAGATATCGACCGCTCTCACCGGCTCGGCAGGCAGCGCAGAACCATCGAACGGCCGCGAGCGATCCTTGTGAAGTTGCTGTCGCACAACAAGCGGCAGCAGCTCTTCAACTCACGGAAGGAGCTGTCGGCCCATCGAGTACGGGATCATCCAGTGCTGACGCCCCAGGTGCTCGAGAACGTTTTTCTACCGGACTTCCTGACGTAAAAAACTCCTCTATATCTGTCGTCAGCTGAAGAAACAGAAGCAAACGTGGTCCGCCTACGCAGGACCTCCTTGGCTCTGAGAACCAGGACCTCAGAGAAATCGCTGAGGCCTGCCGCAGCACCACGCCACGCTCCCGTGACCAGGTCGCAGCGGGTGCTGCCGGGGGCCGGGGGGATATCGCCTCACGCCAGGCCCCCAGACGGACATCCGGCGACCCTCGCGTTGGCCCCTCCACCATCAAAGGCCGCCGACACCCACCGCGACACGCCGGCCAGCCGCGCTAACCCATCCGTCAGCCGGCTGACACCCCCTGGTTAGCCGCCAGCCGGGGTGGGCCACGTGTGGTGACGACGGGACCAACTACCAGGTGATTGACGGCCTCACACCAATAATCACAAGATTTAACGTACTGTGGCCCGAGTTCAGCGTGGGAATGGAATGTGCGTGTACCATCCGCATTGTTGACCCAGGGGTCAGATCCCTTAATACTTTTAACGAGCTTTATAGCAACCTAAACTCATCCGTACGCCTAGTGCAAGACTGTGTATATAGTCTAGTGGTTGTGAGGTATCCTTGAGAACAACAAATGCCTACCTCATTGTCCAGTGTATATTTGTCGCTCTGTTTTTAGCAGCAACTGCCATGTTTATCGTCGTGCAAAAGCCATTGTTAGCACTGTCCGCCGCCGGCCACAGCGTCTTATGTCGGACCCGCTCACTGCCAAAGCTTCAACAAATCTCCCAGCAAAAAAAAATATGACACTAGCTGCCATAAATATCAACTCTATTACTAGTCCGGACCGCCTTGAGGAACTTGAATGTTTCGTTGATGACAACCATATAGATATATTAGCAGTCTCAGAGCTAAAGATTGACTCAACCGTGCACCCCAGTCTCTACTCCCTTAAGAAATTCCACCCACCCATAGTTAAGCCACGGATGAGGCGTGGGGGAGGCACGGGGATTTATGTAAGCAAATTATTGCCCTTTATCCGTATGAATGACCTGGAAAATGACGAATTCGAAACGGTCTGTGTCAAAGTTAGAGTGAGAGACAAACTCATCGTAATTTCTTCTTCCTACATCCCACCGCACACGCCTGCAGACAAGCAATCACGCTATCTTGACCAACTAACAGACAGTGTCACGGAGGCTCACGCGCATTCACCAGAGTTTGTGGCAATAATGGGGGACCTGGATGGGGACAACTGCTGGCTACCACCAGGTGCACCCCGGCATTCGCCAATCAATCCCTTTGAAGGTAAACTAAAAAGTACGTCTGAGACACTGGGCCGACTCAGCTCATCAACACAGCGACCCGCATCCAAGACGGCACCCACAACATACGTGATCTAATATTTATTGACTCGCCAGACGTTGTCACAAGCTCAGGGATACTTTCATCTTTTTCTAACTTGGATCACTTCCCAATTTACGCCGCTCTTTCGTTCAATTTATCTGTCATGAAGCACAAGAATATAGCGCAGGTATGGGACTACAGAAACGCTGACATCGACTCACTAGTAGACATCCGCTCACGGACAGACTGGGAAGCAATCACCGATAAAGATGTGGACGGGAAACCGAAGCTCTCACGGATGCACTCCGTGACGCGGCAATCCACTGCATCCCAATCAAAGAAGTGCGAATTCGACAGGATAAGCTTTGGGTAACAGCTGAGCTCCGACGCCACATTCGTAAAAGGGATCGACTTTTCAAACTCGCTCGCACCAGGCAAACAATCTGACTGGGCCCGCTGGCGAACTCAACGCAATCTGGTACCAGCACTAACCGGAAGTTGAAAAAAGAACATATTGAACACAAAGTAAATCTTCTCTTTGAAAACAAAAAAGACCCATTTGAATATCGCACTATTCTAAAAAAAAATATTACCGGATTCAGGCGAGACACTGCGATACCCCCACTCATAGCTGAGGACGGAGTGATCATTAATGATAATCACCTAAAGGCTGAAGCATTCAATTCGTATTTCTGTGCACAAACAGGGGCGGATCCAGGGAAGGGGAGGCAAAATAGGCAATTCCCCCCCCCCCCCAACGAAAAATCGGGGGGGGGGGGGCAAAAGTATATTTTTGCCCCCCCCCCCCCCCCCAAGTTGGGGCAAAAGTTACCATTTTTATATTTTCAAAATTTATTTTAGCTGTTCTAGCAACATTTATTTGTAACGATATGATATACACTGCTGCAAATTGCAATAAACAAGTGATTAATCGACCCGACGCAACGGCAGATTAAGCAGGAAAAAAAAGTGTAAGATATGTCAATGTATTGTTGAAGCATTGCCTAAGGAAGGAAGCTTTGAAGAGTTCAACCAACAAAGAAACGTTGACAACTTGCTTAGGGATAGGTACCGTTAGATGCGGCACTGCTGAGTCTGATCTTCAGTTATAATTTGAACCATATATAACATATCTACATAAATACATAAGACATGAATTACTTATTTTTTTATCAATGTTTGAATACGTTAATAAATGAGTCACACCACAATCAACTAACCAAAGCATAAGTCGACTAATCTCAATTCTTTTAAACGGTAGGTAGGTAATAGGTATATTTGTACATACGCCGTGGAGGTATAAAACGCGACTTCCGCGTTAATAGTCGGATAGTCCAAAGAAAATAATTGAATGAACAGGAATTCAAGACACGAAAATGCAATTGGCCAAATTAACTGATTATCGTCATTGACTTTTTGCCATTTCGACTTTTCACCTTTTTACTCTTCATTTTTCGACTTTTATCGTCGTCGACGTTTTGCTATTTGACTTTTTACGTTTGTTTTTTTTTCATCTCGACTTTTTACGTATTTTACTTTTCATCTTTCGACTTTTAGCGACGTTGACTTTTTACCATTTCTACTTTTCATCTTTGACCTTTAGCGACGCTGACTTTTTACCATTTCGACTTTTTATCCTTCGGACTTTTTGTCATTTCGACTTTTCGTCTTTTGACTTTTAGCGACGTCGACTTTTTACCCCTTGACTTCCTGTCCGTTTATTTGTTATCTTTTGACTTTTTGCCCTTTCGCCTTTTCGTCTGTTGACTTTTTACCCTGTTGACTTTTTGTCACTTGACTTTTTATCCGTTTGACTTTTGGTCCGTCGACTTTTTTCCATGTCGACTTTTTGACTGTTGACTTTTTACCCTGTTGACTTTTTGTCATTTTACTTTTTATCCGTTTGACTTTTGATCTGTCGACTTTTTCCATGTCGACTTTTTGACAGTTGACTTTTTACCCTGTTGACTTTTCGTCAATTTACTTTTTATCCGTTTGACTTCTTCACCGTTTACTTTTTCCCACGTCGAAATTTACCCGCCGACTTTTAGGACTTTTGACTTTTGACTATTGACTAAATGTCCCTTCACTTAACATCCGTTTACTTTTTGCCATTCGAATTTTCGTCCGGCACCCGCCCCGGATCCCCCCCCCCCCTCCCCCCCCCCCCCCCCCCCCACACACACACACTTTTGAGCGGGTGCCGAAGGCGCCCTCTTAAAAAGTGGATTTGTTCGGAGTTTGAGAGGGAGCCGGAGGTGCCCTCTAAAAAATAAAAACTCCAAACAAATCAAACCAAGGAGAAAAAAAAAACGCCAGCATATGTATGTGCGCCCCTATGCCAGTGAGGGCCCAAGCTCATGTGCGCCACCAGTGGCGTACCGAGTGTACGGTCATTCAGGGCATGGCCTGGTCCTTTGGACCCGAGGCGCCCATGCAAAGCTGGCGCTCCTCCGATCAGTGACGGCGCCACTCCGGCCAGTGACGGTGCTCTTGTGGCCAGTAACGGCGCCCCCGGCCAGTGAGGGCGCCCCTGCCATAGATAGCGCCTCTCCGGCGCGTGACAGCGCCCCTCCGGCCAGCGACGGCGCCCTTCCGACCAGAAACGGCGCCCCCTCCGGCCAGTGAAGGCACCCCTCCGGCCAGTGACGGCGCCCCTCCGGCCAGTGTCGGCGCCCTCCGGCCAGTGACGACGCCCCTCCGGCTAGTGACGGCGCCCCTCCAGCTAGTGACGGCGCCCCTCCGGCGAGTGACGGCGCCCCTCCGGCTAGTAACTGCCCTCCTCCGGCCCGTGACGGCGCACCTCCAGCCAGTGACGGCGCCCCCAATGTTAAAGGCACGACGAGCACGTGTGGAAGGAGAGGCGCCTCCCCCCCCCCCCTGCAAAATGTTCGCCAATATTGGTGGCGCCCCTGCCGATTGGGTGGCGCCCCTCAAGGCAATGACCTGGTCCTTTGTGAATTTCTGCGCACGCCACTGTGCGCCCCTTTCCCAAAATGTGGCGCTCCCTTGAATACAGGTCCGATGGCGGCAAGATGCCTTCCGAGGGCGGCAAGATGCTTCCGATGGCGGCATGGTACCTTCTAAGGGCGGTATAATACACTCTGAGGGCGGCAGAGAGTGCCTTTTTTCACGGGAAGCGTGAGCTCCCCGCTATTTATTTACACCAATCATAATCAAAACAAACGGTCGATCACTCATCACTGTACATACATGGCATCCGGTATGCATACAATTCGGCGCATTACAGTTCAATATTGCACACAATTCGGCGCATTCTGGCTACGGCGGCGGCGCGGGTCGACAGGCTCTCACAACTTCAGTCTCCCCTCCCCATCTAATATGTTTAACCATTTCTTAGAAAAGTTGTCTAGCTTATTATTTGATGCTGCAATTCGGCGCTCTATATCAACATGATGATTTAGGTAACTTTTTAACCCGGCGAAGGTAACATTTGTGGTGTTAGACGAAAGCTTACATTGTACTATGTATTGTTTAGTACAGAGTATTATCATATTCATTGCATGTTTCTTACCCATTGCTCCAAAAACAACATGTTTCGTGGTATTTAATTCGGTGGTGTTCAGTTTTGCGAACAACAAATTCCATATGTGTTTCACTGCATGGCATTGGTGTAAAAAGTGCTCCAAGGTATCCATGCTGTTACATTGCTTACACAAGGGGGAATCTACGATGTTCCTTATAAACAGGTATCGCCTCGTTGGAATATATCTGTGTATTACCCGATATTGCAACGCTTGCAATTTTGTTGATGTTGTGCACTCGTACGGGATTGTGTGCACCTTCTCCCATCTGTCAAAATTGTAACCACTGTTTTCCCATCTAGAAATGGCACTGGGAACGTCAGAGCCTAAGGCCGCGTTATAAAAATGTGAACAACGAATTTCCGTAACCTTCAGCACCTTTCCGTTGATGTTGAAGGAAAGCCGCTCGTTTCTATCGTTCTCCGAAAGCACATGAAAATTTCCATTCATCAACATGTCTTTCCACAACTGTGGTATTTTCGCAATTAGTGCTTGGTAACTAAGAAAATCACACCTCGCTCTTGGATACCTGTTTTTTACTTCATTTAACGTCATTACACTCCCCTCGTCTCTTAACAAATCATCCACTATTTTGATTCCCGCTTGGTATAAACCGCTAATGAATACAGTTTTCCTGTCTTGACGAATGCTTCTGTTAAACCATAGTGCTTCTTTTTGAATGTTTTTCGAGCAATTCAGTGGTTGATTCGAGTATTCTTGGAAATCTAATATCAACTCTTTGTAAAATGATGGAATTTTTAAGCGCTGGATGTCATCTTTCCCCAAACAAGACCGCATTAAATCGGTCAAGTCGTACTTACCAATACGCGCTTGTAGTAATTTACGCCATGGTGAGTCTACACAAATGAACAATCGTTTAATCCATGCTAATTTCAACGACTTACATAGAAGTTCTGTATTTGGCGCTTTTAAACCACCGTCCTCTATATTTTGACACAGGATGCGTTGTGCTACTTTTGGGGGTCGGCCTCTCCATAGAAACCTCATTATTTTACTCTGTATAGCTGCAATGTTCTTTCTCGGTATCTTAACACAGGAACATAAATACACCAGTTGGGATGATAAAAGTGACCTGGCGACGGTTATCCGTCCCTTTAAAGTAAGTGTTCGTTGGCTCCAAATGTTAATAATGTTCCCAATTTTCTTGCATACTGGGTCTATATTGTCAGCAATGCAAGATTTCGTGGCACTAAAAATTATGCCTAATGATTTAATACTATTTACCGCCTTGATTCCACAAACGGGTGCATTACTGCCCTTTTTTGGTCCAAGCCACATGACGTTACTCTTTTCCGCATTTAACGACAGCCCGGAAGCTTCGCTAAAATCATGCATCACCTGAATCAGTGCTTCGGCAGATTGTTGGTCCTGCAGGAAGGCAGTGACGTCATCAGCATACAGACTTAGCTTGGTCTCAACACCACTAATTTTAATTCCCCGTATATTTGCATTTTCCCTGATATTTATTGCTAGAATTTCTAATGCCATCGCAAACAGGGAGCCGCTCAATGCTGATCCTTGGAAAGTGCCGCGGTTACACCTGAACCACGGCGATGTAAAGCCGTTATTTGCTACTGTTAATTGCGCCTCATGATACAGCAGTCTGATCCACTGTAAAAGACCTTCCCCAAAATTGTACGATTTAAGAGCCGCCAATATAAAATCATGCTCCAAGGAATCGAACGCTGCGCGATAATCGCAGGCAATCATTACTCCTTCGATCTGATCAGCTTCACAGTAGGTTATCACATCGCTAGTGAGCCTGGTATTTTCCCCGATGAACCTACCTTTAATAAACCCTGTTTGCTCCGGGGATACCAGCTTATGAATAACATTCCCTATCCTGATAGTAACAACTTTTGCGACAATTTTATAGATCACGTCTAACAAGCATATAGGCCTTTTGTTCTGTAAAAGAGTTTGATCCTGTTTCTTCGGAATTAAAGTAATTATTCCACGCATTTGCGTGACAAAAAAACCGTTATCGTATGCATCATTAACGTATCCCACTATGATATCACCGATTTCGTTCCAGAAGAATAAGAAAAATTCAGGCGTAAAGCCCGTCACGCCCGGTGCCTTATTTTTGTTCATTTGGCTCAACGCGTACTTACATTCTTGATTCGACATGAGACCTTCACATTTTGCTTTTTCGGCATCGGAAAGCTTAGGTACACTTTCACTGGTTAAAAATGCATTCATTTTTGGCGAATTGACACCTTTTGCCAAATATACTTTCCCAAAGTGGTCTGCACAGTGCTGTAAAATATTGCGATCACCGGTAATCATTTGCCCGCCAACGTTAATCTCGGTTATAGTTTTTTGTGCCGAAAGCTGCTTTCCCCTAGCCAGGAAAAAATGGCTCGCCTTTTCTCCAAATTCCGTCCATCTGGCGCCGGAGGCAATGATTGCCTGTAATCCTCGCATGGACATTATTTCATCAAGTCTTTGCTTTGATTCTGCATAAATGTCTTTTTGCTGAGCATTCAGTGTGTTTATGTCTTTTTCCATGTCACCAACAATTTTCAATAAGTCTTTTTCTTCTTTCCTCAGTTCGTATGCGATTGCCTTGCCTCGCACAGTGCTGATAACCCGGATATTGCTTAATAACATTTCAACTTTTAGACCGATGCTAACATCCTCGCTATACGGAGTTACAATGTTTTTGGCCTTCGTAATTTCAGTTCTAACTAGTTCGACGAACAGCGTATCAGATACGTGAAGCTGATTGTTATATCGCCACAGCCCTGGCCCTCTTTCGCGCCCGCTATGCGTGGCGCTTATCTCAATCACGCTGTGGTCACTTTTAATTCCAGCCGATATTTTCGCTCGTACCTCGTAATTAAAATTTATCGCTTCAGAGATAAATATGAAATCGATTCTGGATTGTTGGTTTGGGTTCGTGCGTCTCCATGTAAACTCACGAGCAGATGGATTTGTTTGCCTCCATATATCTATTAGGTAGAATTCTTCAAGTATCTCTCGCAGCGTCGAACTAGCGCTTGTGTTGGTGAATTTTCCTATCTCGGCATCGAGAGGCCCTAGCTGGACGTTTAAATCCCCTGCCACCACCGTATTTGCTTCGGAAAACTCTATCATTAATGACCTCCCGTAACTTATTAAAGAAGGTAATTTTGTCTCGCTGGATATCTACGGCTGGGCCATAAACACTAAGCACCGCAAATGGGTCACCATTGAGCGAAAACCGCAACCCGACTATTCTGCCCACGTCATCACTATGTTTCCCAAGAATTACTCCGCCAAAATTGTGAGGCAATAAAATGGCCACTCCAGCTTGGTGAACTGAGCCGTGACTGAATATTACAGATGATCCCCACTCGTTTTCCCAAATAAGTTCTATATCAGTAGACGAGTGAGTCTCCTGCAAAGTGATCACGTACTTTGGATATGTTGTGTGCAGGAACCTGAAGATTGATCGCCTTTTTTTCCTATCACGCAGCCCGCGGACGTTAAAGCTAAGAACGGAAACTATTCCCATAATGATACTTTTGGTTTTGAGCCAACTGACTGATTAATGCCTACTAGCCAATCAAGGTGAAATAACCCACAGAGAGCCCGACCGCCGCGCCGCCCAGCCAGATCGACATCCGTATCACACACCGCCACGTCTCTGTCTCGCCAGGTCAGCACCGCGCACGTCACCAGCGCCATCTGGTCACTGGGGTCACCGACATGTACTGCAATCTGTCGGAGACCAAACACTGCCACACCTACTCCCGTAAAGGGATCCCTAGCCCGACTCCTACTCCCTACCCCTCCCCTAATGACACCGGAGCTGACGTATGCAGAGAGTGCCTTCCGAGGGCGGCAAAATGCCTTCCGAGGGCGGCATGATGCCTACCAAGGGTGGGATAATGCGCTCTGTGGGCGGCAAAATGCTTTCCGAGGGCGGCAATATGTCTTCCGAGGGCGGCATAATGCCTTCCAAGGGCGGTATAAAGCGCTCTGAGGGCGGCAAAATGCTTGCCTATGGCGGCAAGATGTCTTCCGAGGGCGGCATAATGCGTTGTGACTGTGCAGTCGGCGCCCCTGCATGCCTCTCGGGGGGTGGCTACGAGTGCAGGTGTCGCCTCTCGAGTCGTAAGTGCCGGCGCTTAGATCGGCGCACCCCTTTGTATCGAAAATGAGGTTTCTTTTGGACTGGAGACGACTACCCCAACAGCAGTGCCCCCCCCCCCCCCCCCCCCCCCCCCTCCCAACCGCATACATGGCTGACTCAGTCTCGGGCCTCGGGCTCACACAGAACGGCAATGAGACGATGGTTGGCCTGCCAACGTTTGTATTTATTTATTTATCCATTGTTTAAGAGTCGAGTGGAGATTTATGAAACAGCGTTTCATATGTTTGCTAGCTTTCAGTCCATATCTCACGTTTACCTACGGAGGTTTTCAGGCATTACATTTATATTCATCTGATGTAGGTATACCAAATGTAGTCGATTCAATGCTGTGAATATGTGAAGTGAAGCACATCGAGTGGAAGTCGATATGATTCGTTAAACTAGTTGCTCATTAGTCAGAAATAATATGTCCCATGTTGATTGTTGATGTACAATGCGCAGTCCTTGCGTGCCGCTGTGCAGGTATATGTAGTTGTCAAAGCTGTATTTTTCGATTAAAAAAAAAATGAATTGCCCGCTGCGTAACGTCGACATTTATATTCGATATGTATGTATTGATTCGTCGGGGCTCCCCTCTAGGCCGGCCCGTCCCTTACCCCCCCCCCCCCCCCTCCCCTATGGGTATGGCGCCCCCTGGCAGTGGACCCCCACTTTTCAGAAGGTAGCGACGCCTCTGACCCCAGCTACAAAAAGAAGAACATTTTGTTTTAACTGAACCTAATTACCCTACTTAATACTAGTAGACGTATTCCACACAACATAGGTACCTATACAAGGAAATTCACTCACGCGCTCCTCGGTCATCCAGCAGGCAGCTGGAGATCAATGGCTGCGACACTGCGTGCAAAATTATAACTTACGTTGGTTGTGAATCACTCCAAAATAGCATCAGACGCACTACTTTCCCTATCCCTACTGCTACCAAAATGCCACCAAGTAGAGGGAACACGAACGAGGCAAAACAAAAATATTTATTTCGCAAGAAGTTTTTTTTTCTCTCGCAGGCAGTACCCATTTTCATCGCCAGTTTCAGCGGATTTTGAGGGCGGCTAATTTCTATTGCCACCCCTGTCGAGCTTGGAATGAGGGGGCTTTTGCCCCTGACGCCCCCTGGTTCCGCCAGTGTAGCCCCCCCCCCCCCTCTTGGCCGATTTCGGGACATCTTTTATTACAAAAATATGTGTATATATATATATATATATATATATATATATATATATATATATATATATATATATATATATATATATATATATATATATATATATATATATATATATATATATATATATATATATATATATATATATATATATATATATATATATATAATATATATATATATATATATATATATATATATATATATATATATATATATATATATATATATATATATATATATATATATATATATATATATATATATATATATATATATATATATATATATATATATATATATATATATATATATATATATATATATATATATATATATATATATATATATATATATATATATATATATATATATATATATATATATATATATATATATATATATATATATATATATATATATATATATATATATATATATATATATATATATATATATATATATATATATATATATATATATATATATATATATATATATATATATATATATATATATATATATATATATATATATATATACATATATACATATATATATATATATATATATATATATATATATATATATATATATATATATATATATATATATATATATATATATATATATATATATATATATATATATATATATATATATATATATATATATATAGATCATATGTCGGCTTACATGTTTAAATAAGCTGCTGAGTGTATGTACGGATGGAAGACAATAGGTATGCGTTGGTGGTACCACCCTGTCTCTGGATGCTATTTTATGTTCGAGTGTTTAATATGGGCCGGGAGGTCCTGGTTTGCTGTGTACAATCCAAAAGGTCAAGGCGATCCATCCCGGTTAACCGTTTTTATCTCGCTCCACTCACCGACCAGCTCCTCGGTGCATTTTGTGACGCCCTCTCTCCGCACCCACAGAAGCCGTGGAGCCGCCTCCTGCTCCTAAGGTGGAGGACACCTCCCCAGTCTCCACGCCGGTCTCTCCGGCTGAGGAGCGGGCGTCCGGCACCCCGGTCCGACCGGCCGACATCCCGGCCACCGTCCCCACGGCGCGTCACTCCCCCTCCGACGACGCCGATGACGCCGCTGACGGTGACGAGAAGGACGGTGGCGGCAGGAAGAGGAAGCGACGCGTGCTCTTCAGCAAGGGGCAGACGTACGAACTCGAGCGGCGGTTCCGCCAGCAGCGATATCTGTCCGCCCCTGAGCGAGAGCATCTGGCTAGCCTGATTGCCCTGACGCCGACCCAAGTGAAGATCTGGTTCCAGAACCACCGCTACAAGACGAAACGGGCCACGCAGGAGCAGGGCCTGGACATGCTGCAACTGCCGGCGGCAGCGCGCAGGGTCGCTGTTCCTGTTCTTGTCCGGGATGGCAAGTCGCTGCCCGCCGTGTCTGCGAGCGGGTACGGCCCGTACCCCGGCCACGACCTGCTGCCGTTCCCGCCGGCCGCCGGCGTGCCTACGTCCGTGGTGGCATCAATGGCCAGTCTGCCGCCCTACACCAGGCCGTCGTTCGCCTACTGGTGACGTCACTGTTGCGCGGTGACGTAGGCTGTGACGTCACTGGTGCCTAGTCGGGCTGAGCTGAGCGGTGGTATTTTCACAGCGGAGGATCTCAGGCTGGTCAGAACACGAGTGGCAGCTGCATGGTTGTTAAAGAGTCGTTTTCCCGCGTTTTGCGGAGCGCTATGTTTGTTAGTGTGCTCGTGAGCTTGTTGCGTTAAGTTTGACAGATGGCTAGGATGTGCCACATTTCGTGTACTTTGTTGTGTCAATCACCTACCTGTAACACTGCATTTGAGAATTGAGATGGAGCGCTATTTATGATTGTTGTGACAAAGTGCATGTTCTATTGTTTTGCTTATAACATTTGACGCGATTGGTTCACAGGCAAGGCAACAAGCCCCGCTTAATATTTGTATTCGAAGTTTAAATCTCTTGCAAGCTATTCGGCTAAAATTTTGGGGAAATTTATATCCACGAGCGCAACTAGGGACAACGACCCTCTAAAACGCCTGTGCGCTGCTGTTTGTTGTTTTTGTCTGTTTGTTGCAGTTTGCCGTGAACGAAGACGCAGACAAATTAAATGTGATATTAGTATAGGCGGCTGAATGATGCAACCTACCTACTTCATGAAGGATGAATGAAGTAGGTAGGTTGCATGGAATTCACGTGTGCAGTGGTGTAGGTTCCTATTCAGTTGGGGGGCTTCACCCCCCCCCCCCCCCCAACTGGGGCTTCAGCCCCCCCCCCCCTCCCCAACTTTGACGAATAAGTGGGTCAAATTCGGGAAGAAATCTGCATTTTGTGGATTTTTATGGTACTTTAAGCGATTTTTTCCAGCTCAGCCCCCCCCCCCCCCCCAACTTGTCTGGAGAAGCTACGCCCCTGCACGTGTGTATCGCTCTCAAACACTAGGGATGGCCCTTGCTTTCCGGAAGTGACCGCATTGTTGATCGAAGCGACCTTGATATATGTATTGTGCGGCACATCATGTGGGACAGCGTCCTCGACATGATTTATGGTGACCACTGACCAGTCGCATCCGTTAAAGTGAGTTAGTGCTGATTCGCTGTTCAAATGAGTGTACAAGTCGGGTTAGAACAAAGCTGTTTTGGTCCTTTTGGGCTATTGCGTTGTGATGCAATGGCAAACTGGGACAAAATGACCTCTTTATTGACAACAGTTCAAGGACCTTATGCTGCCAACTGGCCTTGGTAGGAGCGATCGCCTCGAATCGTAACTAGTTGCTCTGTCTTCCCAATTTGGGCTGTTTCCGCCGGACAGATAAGTGGCCTAGCGGCGGAACGTGTTCAAATCCACGTCACAGTGCTGCCATATTATCGCTGCTGCTGCTGCTGCTGCTGCTGCTGCTGCTGCGCTTACTGACTTGGGGCCGCACCAACTGTTGTGGCTATATATAGCTCTGTGGGATTTGAAAATCTGCTGTCTGTGGACATGTGGGTTTAAAAGTTGCAGAGCTCTAATAGTGTGTGAGTGAAGTGCCTGTTTAGTGTTTATCATGTTTTAATCTCGTGTGTTGTCTCCCAGCTTTGCTAAAGCATTGGCATCAAACATATCAAAATGCTTGCTAATCTGAGATATATTTTCCAGAACCAAAGGCGATCCACTCCTTAACCTTCAATGATTATTTTCGACAATTTTTAGAGGACGTTGTATATCCTATACGTAGCGTGCTGTCGAGAGCTTATCTTTTATGCGGAATGTACTTCAGAAGATCGTGTTTTAGACTTTGAGATTTGTTAACTTATCGAATAGATCCAGTGACATGACCAATAATTTGTGTCTTGACTTGAGTGCGATTGCTTGATTGTGAATATGCATGTACAATATAATTTATCAGAGCATGAGTGCTGTGGTTTGTTCAGACTATCATAACAAAATGCAGTAGCTTTTTCCGTAATACAATTTTGTGTACTTAATTAACTCTCAAAATATCCCTTTTACTGCTTTAGTTGGAGAAAGGTAAATGTGAGTCTTCAAGCTCGAACGTTTAGAACACCGCTCGAGTCACTGAAACCGCGCAAACGTTTTGAAGTGCCTCTTGAGTCGTGCAGCACCGTATTATCTCAGAAAATCGGCGGTCAGAATCTATGACTTACGAGCATTAGGTAATAATGCGTATTGAACTGTATTTAACTGCATACAAAACATGATTGAAAAACACACACGCACAACAAAACACCAATCCCATGACTATGAGGACTCATTGCGAGAGTGCCTCGGGAAGGCGTGGGACTTCGCCAGCCGCCTGTCGCCGCGTCCGGCTCGACCAGCGACAGGAGCCCGACGGTAACGCCGCGCAGCGGTCGTTAGGCGCAGTTAAAACGACAGCGCCGACACCAGGCGGCCGCCTGTCCGACGGAAACCCTGCAGCGCCCCTGGCGACTGTCGGCTCAAGCTCTAACCGCGCACAGCGGCACCGGTGGCAGTACCGGCGGCGCTACGCGCAGCTCGCACGGTAGCCCGCCGGACACTCGCGCACTGGCGGCTCCTCCTCCTCGGACAATGCGTCCCGCTCGTCGGACTTGCAGGTAGACGACCGTCTCGTACTTGGACATCATGATAGCTGTGGACCAGCCGGGTGTCAAGACCACGGTGCCAAGACCACGGTACAAGCCGCGTTGATCCTCCTGTCTACACCACATGCAGCGTTTGGAAGAAGTGCCGGTACTTGGTACTCTCCTCCCAACCTAACCGTACGCGCAGCTCAAACCCGTTGTGTGTGGACTGCAGCCACGTCTTGACCACCTCCAGAGGACAGGTTACGATAACACCCACCGTCCCACCCAGGGGTGTCGTTTTACGAAAATGATTGGTAGGGCCCAACTGCTCCGCCGACACCTATATAACCTACCCTCAATTTGAGTTTCTCCTCAGATTTCAGGCACTTAATTTTAGCTCCAGCCAGTGGCGCACGCAGGAGGGGTCAAAGCTGACCCCCCCCCCCCGAAGTTTCTGAGGGGCCCGTATTTCTGAGGGGCCCGTTTCTGGTAGGGGCCCGGTCTTGGTCAGGCCCGATCGAGGTAGGGGCCCGGTGCTGGTAAAGGCGTGGCATGGGATGATGGGGCCCGGTCACAACAGGGCCCGGCCCTCGCATATTCTTGACACGGGCCCGTTTCTGGTAGGGGCCCGGTCTTGGTCAGGCCTGATCGAGGCAGGGGCCCGGCGCTGGCAAAGGCGTGATATGGGGCCCGGTCAGAACGAGAGCCCGGTACTTGAACATTATTGATGCGGGCCCGTTTCTGGTAGGGGCCGGTCTTGGTCAGGCCCGATCGAGGCAGGGCCCCGGTGCTGGCAAAGGCGTGATATGGGGCCCGGTCAGAACGAGGGCTCGGTCACAACAGGGCCCGGTCATTGCATATTCTTGATACGGGCCCCGTTTCTGGAAGGGGCCCGGTCTTGGTCAGTTCCGATCGAGGCAGGGTCCCGGTGCTGGCAAAGACGTGGCATGGGGCCCGGTCAGGACGAGGGCCCGGTCACAACAGGGCCCGGTCCTCGCATATTCTTGACACGGGCCCGTTTCTGGTAGGGGCCCGGTCTTGGTCAGGCCTGATCGAGGCAGGGGCCCGGTGCTGACAAAGGCGTGATATGGGCCCGGTCACAACAGGGCCCGGTCCTTGCATATTCTTGATGCGGGCCCGTTTCTGGTAGGGGCCGGTCTTGGTCAGGCCCGATCGAGGCAGGGACCCGGTGCTGGGAAAGACGTGATATAGGGCCCGGTCAAAACGAAGGCCCGGTCACAATAGGGCCCGATCCTTGCAAATTCTTGATGCGGGCGTATTTGATATTGATACGTATTTTTTACATTATCCATTGTTGCTTCAGGAAATGGTTTATGACAACTTTTGGCAACATGATGGTGGGCGCGAATGACATAGTCGCAGCGCTGTAAAACCCCAACGATGATGATGATGACATAACTACCGGGGATCGGACTGCCTAACCTGCCTAACCTGTAAAATATAATTTTTGTTGTTGTCATTTACCTCATTTCGTCAAATTTACTCTCGACAGTTGTACCGCACATCAGTAGCACACGCAGTCACCTTACACGACATTGACAAGAAAATTATAATGTCTCAGGTCCCATGCTGTAGGGGGCAGGGGCGGATCCAGGATTTTCTAAGGCAGGGGGCTTCAGGCCTGAGGGCGGCATATTTCCTCGGTGACGGGGGCGGCATGGTGCCTTCCGAGGGCGGCATAATGCCTTCCGAGGGCGGCGATGTACCTTCCGAGGGCGGCATAATGCGTTGTGAGGGCGGCAAGATGTCTTCTGAGGGTGCCAGGGTGCCTTCCAAGAGTGCTACGATGCTGTTGGTAGACGCAAGGGCGCCCTGACGGCCTCCCGAAAACGCTACGGCGCCTTCGGCGTCGGCAAATCCTATACAAAAATGGCGCCGCGGCGCCCTCGGGCATCCCGGCGCCGGGATGCCCGAGGGCGCCGTTTTCTAAGGCAGGGGGCTTCAGCCCCTACGGCCCCCTGGATCCGCCACTGGTAGGGGGCCCGCTCAAAAACAAGTGACCGAAATCCGCGAAGTTTTCTAAAAACGGATGGAAGCCCGCTCACAAGGGGCCCCGCTTTTAGGGCTCTGACCCCCCGAAATGGAATCCTGCGTGCGCCACTGGCTCCAGCCTCAAATATTTGTTTATAAAAAACAACACTTTGGACACTGCAACAACATCACTGGAATAAAATATCGTCACGGATGCCTATTTCACGGGGAGGAAATGTTACCATTCTGTCCATCCCCGTGACACACAGCCTTTTTTTGCACATGGTGACCATGGACTCGTCTGCTAATCTGGTCGTTTTTTTAGACCCTCCCACGCAAGGCGATATATACCCTCCCACGTATATTTCTATTTCGGCACAAATGGTTGTCAAAAATGACGCGTTCCTTTTATGCACGGTAAATAGAATACCTTTTATGGAAATAACCAGGGCAATAGAACACAATAACATTTACAATAACTAATAACTTTTAATAACTTTTCGCGCCTTTCGCGGCTAGCACTATCAGCTGGAGTTGTTGCAGCAGTTGGCCGCCAGGGACCGCTAGTGAGCCAGAGTGTTATGACGTCGCAAGCAAATGATACCGCTAAATATTGATTGATTTGTATATTCATAAATAAATAAATATTTAGCGTTAAATATTTAACTGGTACCATTTGCTTGCGAGTTGCGACGTCATAGTACCCTGGCTCCCTAGCGGTCCCTGGCGGCCAACTGCTGCATCAATTCTAACTGATAGTGCTAGCCCTTCTCGGCTTTTCGCGGGTAAAATCCAAGGCCATAGAGACTAAAATCAAGGCCCATAATATAGGGGTAAAATCATCGTAAAATCAAAGTAGACTGAAGTAGGGTTGAGGAAAAATAAAACGTTGGAAAGTAGGTTTCAAGCGCTTCAAGTTCTGAAATAACAGAGTATTTTTTGATTTATTTTCGTTGGCGCCTTGTGGTTGGCGCATTCTGACTTGTGCGAATCATCGAGGTAGGCGAGATCAGATGGGTATATTTCGTTTTGTTTCGATTGGCACAATCGCCGGAGGGTCATGATCAAATCAATACGTATTACGCATGTCTCCTATATGATTGCTAATTTTTACAGTGAAATTTCCCCAGTCAATTTTCTTGGATTTGATGACTGACATCGGTGTGTACAAATTAATGTGTGATTCTCACAAGGTCCCTATTGCTATGGCAATTGTGCCAATCAAAATAAAACAAACTATTCTATAGGTAGGTAGGGTAAAAGTCCAATATTCGGACACATGGAAATCTCAGACTTCTCATGCTATCAGAATGCAGATGATACTGACAAGTTGCTTATATTCTGATGCATGAAAAGTCTGAGGATAGGTCAGGATGTGTCTGGGGTTACAGCAGTTGACACTGCCTACCTAGGTTGAGAAATACCAAATATTTGCAGCCTTACCAGTAGTAGATGCTTACCAGTAGTAGATAGGATAAATAGGCAAGGGAGCAGGGTGCTCATTAGGGGATGCCTTCTCATTTGGTTTGAGCAGTCGGTCATAGCTGTTTTTAAAGCGTTGGTGCTTGTGACAACCTCTTCAGTTAGCTGGTTCCACATGTTGACCACCCTGGACAAAAAAAAAACTTTGTCCTCTTGTAGGTATGGTGCTGAGGCTTGCTTAGCTTCAGGCTATACCCCTTTTTCTTGAATTTGTGTCAGCAATCCAGCTTGAGGAATTCCCTATGATCGGTACAGATTCTGTCAATGGCTTAAATTATTTTATATGTTTATCATATCACCACAGATCCATCTGTCCTCCAGAGTGATCATGTGCAGCTTCTTGAGCCTGTCTTCATATGAGAGGTGGGTGATGTTTGGCACTAATTTGGTGGCATGCCCCTGGACCTTTTCAAGCTTTGTGATGTCCTTTTGCAGGTATGGGGACCAGGCCTGTATTGCAAACTCCATTCTTGGGCATACTAGGGATTTGTATAACTGAGGGACAGTCTCCTCATCCAAACAGGTGAACGCTCTTTTGATGTGACCCAGCATTGAGCAGCATTGAGTTTGCAGTGACTGCAGCTTTTGTTACCTGTGCTGAAGGCTTCAGGTCCCTTGTCACCAAAATGCCAAGATCATTTTCCTCATGAGACTGCCAGGACTGTGTCTCCCATTTGATACTGGTGCTTGGTGTTTTTAGCTCCTATGTGCATTACCTTGCACTTCTTATTAACCCTCGCCCTACAGGGGGGGGGGTCCTAAAATGACCCCCCCCCCCCCCCCTGAGGTTTTTCTTGCATAACTTTTACATATGCGGCGCATCCTGCTGAAATTTGCAGCAGCTGAGTTTACAACGATTATATGTTTGCTGTAAAAATTTAGTTGAAATTAGTTGAGAAATTTGGGAAATAATGACGCTTTGATGACGTCATGTTGTTGGAAAAACAAGAAATGTTTGACAAATCGTAGAAAACAGGGTTTTGAAGCAAATTGCAAATGCAATTCAGCAAAGATATAAAATGTTATTTTATTTAAAATGGCAATCTCGGATTTTCAAAATTTTGGGTTTGTGACCCCTAAAATGAACAAAAGCTGATTTTTTTGTGTTAAAAAATCACCACAAAATCAAAATGTTCACAGATGTTAAAAACCGGAATATATGTGAGAGAACTGAGTATGGATAATATTCAATCCAAATTTCAAAGCAATATCTCTATTTTTGACTGAGTGATGGCTCCCTAAGTGTAAGAAACTCATGACATCATTTTTTAAATCACTTTTTTCTCTTTTTTTGACCAGATACGAATACATAATTACCTGTTTGTATTTCTGAGGCAAAACTGGTCTAGGAACATGCCTTTTTGTTAACATTTATCAATTTCTAATTTTGAGGTTTTCTCACGGAGCAAAATCGCTGTTCTGGACGTGATCGATCGAGGTCATTCACTTGACCTGGAAGATCACTCGTTGACACAAAACCTAAAAATTGCATACCATTAGATTAAAAACTTGACTGGCAACATGTTGGTTCTTACTTACTACGTTGCTCTATCCTGCTTGGTTTGGAAGTTAACAGGGGGATCTTTTTAGGACCCCCCCCCCCCCCCCCCCCCATAGGGCGAAGGTGAAAAGCTCCTGTAGGGCGAGGGTTAAAGCTGATTATCTTGGCCAAGGAGTTTGGACGGCTAAAAATATTTCCACATTTACAAAACAATGCTGATTGGAAACACCCATCTGGAACTGGATGATTGTACATTCTATGCACCCTAATTCATAATACAAAGTACAAACTCAAACAAAAATGCCACAACACAAACAATTGCAATCAACTTCAACTTTAGATAAACATGTGCTCGAGCAAAGGGAGTGCCCCCCCCCCCTTCAGATGTGTGAAGGGTCATGGATATGGGTCAGAGAAGTGTTATAGTGCCTTGGGTCAGGGCCAGAAAGAATATTTGCTGTTGCTTTGGTGTTACTTGGAGAACCAGAACACTTCTTTGTTTGTTGCTGTTAAAGATAATGTAAGAGCTGAGGGTAAAGTCCAATCTTCAGACATGATCTTAGACTTTTCATGCTATCAGAATTGGAATTCAGATGATACTGATGCACAGTGCTTTAGTGCATCAATATTGTTTGCATTCTGATAACATGGGAAGTCCAAGTTTATGACGTCTCCATGGTTATGGCAGTTTAATCTATGCCACTTACTTGGAATTTTGATTTTGTTAGACTCAGAAGCAAAATGATACAGGTGGGGTAAGCAACCGTAATGCCAGAGACGTCCTTAGACCTTACACCATACTTTTCATGCTTTGCAATGTAGATGATACTTACTGAAGCAATTAAGAATGCTAATAGCATGACTGGTGCCATAATAATAGCATAGCATATAATAGCAGACTTAGTGTTATAATAGTTATAATAGTTAGGAAATATAATAGTTAGGACATGCCCAGCATTACAGCACAAGCTATTTAACTTTAATCCAAACAGGCTGTCAAATGATATGCTAATGATATTGAACCTATTAAGTGTGAACATTTTGTTAGATTATGTTTGTAACAGGTTTAAAATTCCCTTTCTTGCCGATGGAGTCCATCTTAACAACCAAAAGGAACAATCCTTGCAAAATGGAGGGTAAATGTGCAATCATCTGTCATGTCAAAACACTGAGGTTGCATGCTATTTGTGCTGCATCATCATTGTCTACACCATCAATAACATGACAAGTCCATTGTTTTGATACACTATTAATAGCATGAAGTTTGATATATTGACATGACTGGTGATTAGACCTCACCCCATTACAGAGTCTCTGATCTTATGGTAGTTTGGCCCAGCTGCCCAGAAATCAAATAATTAATTGGCATAGACTATGCTAACACAAATCGAATCAAATTCAATGAAATAATATTCCAAATCCAAAATTGCATCATCAACCTCTGTCTAATTTGTGGTGCAGCAATACAGATGCACTTAACTGAACCATTTAATGATATCTCACAATATTCAACACTTGTAGATAACTTTTCAAAGTACATATATCTCCCATAAAGCTTCACCACAGAAACAATGACCTGTTACTCAATGAACATAACACTCGCATAGGTGTCGATTTATATACTTTTGGGGCCCCTCGACCCCCCAATGTTGAGTTCGCCCCTCACCCCCCAATGGTGCTCTCGCCTCCCCCCCCCCCCATGCGGGCTCTCGGTCCCCAATACTTTCTGCCCTTATATTACTTGATATGTATGTACAGACATGTGTCGATTTATATACCTACTTTTGGAGTGCCCCCCCCCCCCCCATGTTGAGTTCGCCCCCCCCCCAAGGTGCTCTCGTCCCCCCATGTTTTCTGGCCACTGGCGTATCCAAGGAGCCCGAAGGGCTAGCCTCCCAAATCGCCTGAAGTCGTCCAAAAAATGGTTTGTTTTAAATCACCCATTTGTTTATTTGTGTATTTATTGATAATGAGCAACAGGCATTCACCCAATTACAGCTCAAGTCGAGTAATTAAAACACGCGACGACACGACAGCAGCACACACGCACACAGTTGATAACAGACGAGGCAAATATGATAACGAAAATGTGATATTAAAATAGAACAAAAGCTCATTAAACAGTAAATGTGAATACGTTAAAAATAAACATAGGTGAACAATAGTTCACAGGCATGCTTTGAGGCTATGCAGACATAAGAAATAGCTTGTAAAGGAAGACATAATATCGGTAAATGAGGAAGCTCCAGCAGTAAAATAAGAGTAATAAAACTTGCATGCTCACCTCACACACGCCCACACACAATCCTAACTCATCGCCACCAGTGTTGTGCAGCCTAAACCGCCATACTCTTGACATATGATTTCACCTGCATTCTAAAAGCTCCTAAGGTATCATTGCAAAGGTCTGATGCAGGACAGGCAGACAGGAATAGGTTGGTGTTGCGAGGCGCCCGTGCAAAGACGGCACGCTCAACTGTTTCCACTCTAGCGAATGGGACGTGCGATGCTGATGATTGTGTGCGATGCTGCGCGGGTATGCCGTGTTGATATTTGCAAGGAAAATCTTTGAAGAAACAAAGAAGACTCGATCCGTCCTTTGAAGGTTCTATGTACAAATAGTATGTCATACTGCACTCTTCTCTGAGCAAGCGAGGCGATATTAAAAGACTGTAAAAGATCTGAATATGAATATGAGGGCGAGTGTGATTGGTGAGGGGTATGGATATGTGACTCGAGCCAGATAAGAAACTTGTGTTGGACACGGTCCAACCGATCGAGCTGTGTTGCTGCTGCACCTCCCCATATCACACATCCGTACTCGAGTATGATTCATGCATGAAAAGGCGAAATCCGATGATTTTTTAGAGTTGTGTGACTGGGCGTTGGCCCCTCCAAAGCAGCTTATTTGCTGTTCTGGCATAACGAAAACGATTATTCACGCCGAAGCGTAGAACCTGTGCCAAGCCTGGGAGGGCCCATGCCGACCGGCGACCTGAGATGGCCGTTTACCACTTTTGAGAGGACCCTCTATCGATCTAAAAGGGATCGATAGTGTTGGATTTTTAGTTTCATGACCTGGTCCCGGAGAGTAAAAGTTAATAGTTGGAGAATAACATTTTATTGTAGGAAATTTAAGATTTCCATTTTTTACAAATTATTTTACTTGGAAAGTAAAAATTCCTGATTTGTAATAAGATATTAAATGTTTGGGAGGAAAATTTAATTATATTTCAACTGCAATGCCAGTAAGATCAGGTGAAAAGAGAACAAATTTCCAGACAAAATGAACAGAGCAAAATTCTTTGGACCAAAAAAGTCCAGAAAATGGTCAAAATTCCAAGGCTGAGCTGGCGCCTGTCCAGACGATGGCGCAGTCTCCGGTCCAGCACCGGTCACGCGCCGGGTCTGCGTCCGACAGCCGCTCGCAAACGTGAGCAATCTGGACGTGCAGGGTCTCGTCATCCGTGATGTCGTCCCAGCTGTTGATGACTGCGTTGGCGCGCCTCTTCAGCCATGCGGCGGCCGGCCGTAACCAGCCGCACACGGGGAGGTGGGCCACCAGCCGGCCGCACCACGCGAATACTCCGCGACGCGTCACGCGCTCTGGCGGCGCGGCGATTGCACCGTCCAGCGACCACTGATGCTCGCCGGCCGCCTGCCGCACGCGCAGGCCGAGCATCCGGACGCCTTCTTGCGCTCGCGCTGGCGGCTTACATTCCATCCCAAAGCGACTGAAATGCTCTGTCACGCGCTCTGCACTCACCACTTCGTCCACCAGCATGTCGTCTACATGGGGCACACGGCCCGCTCCACCTCAGAGTCCTATGCTAGGACGGCCCTGACCACGACCTTCATTACAGATGGCGCCACGTTCAGGCCAAAGCCGAGACGCGTCAGGCAGTACCGTTTGCAGCGAATTATCACGGTCTGGTACAGCCACAGTCGCCGGTCGAGCCGCAGCTGCAGGTAAGCCCGCCGCAGGTCCACGACGGCCACGCGCCGGCCGTGGCGGCGCCACTTGCGCAGGTGATCGGCGCACACGTCAGCGTCCGCGGTGTACGTTGCCACGTAGCGGTTCAGCTCACGCATGTCGAGCACGGGTCGCACCTTGTTCGCCTGCGGCACCGCCATTAGCGGGACGAGTCCGCGCGGTGGGCCGTCCCCCCGTTCGTCGTACGGCCCCTGCGGCACCGCCATTAGGGGGACGAGTCCGCGCGATGGGCCGTTCTCCCGTTCGTCGTACGGCTTCAGCCAGTCGTTCTGCAGCCAGGATTGGAGCTCCTCGTCGTACTGCTGCCGAACGGAGGGGGACACCTTGTACTCGGACACGTGGTTAATTAGACAGTCCGGCCCGACGCCGTCCGCCCACTAACAGGCGACCGTCCAGGTCCGAGTGCCGCCGTCGAACTTGGCCGATAAGTCTATTGCGTCCACCATTAATTTATCCGTCTCACTGGCCGCGGAGGCGCGACCTGCCGCTCCACGGGCCGCGGAGGCACGATCCGCCGCTCCACCGACCGCAGGTCTGAGTCGGACATCCGCCGGCGTCCGTACGCTCACGCCGCCCAGGGCGGCGATGCCGCTCATACCGAGCACTACGTCTACTCCCATGGGGCGGACTGTCACAACTAAGGCCGATAGCGTCACTGGACGACCCGCGCTGCACACTCAGTTGGCCGACGCCACGGCACGCGAGCGTGTCGCCTCCCTTTCGTCGTTATCACAACTCGACGTGGTGTCCACCGCCGGCGCCGCCCCATGTACACAATGTTATATGTGCAGCCGGTGTCCACCAGCACATCGCACGGCTGCCCATCCACCATCATCAGTAGCACTGGCAGCGCCCACCCACCTCACTGCTCGGGAGTCGGTGCTGGCGCTCAGGCACCGCTCCCCAGGTCGTTTTCCCGGACAGGCCGCTGCCAAGTGACCCGTCTTCCCGCACGTCAAGCAGCGGCGCCACGCTGGCGCTGTGGGGAACGTGTCTGCTGGCCGCGCGCGCTGCCGCTGCGACTCGCTCGTCGCTTAAGACGCGCGCGCGCCACAACGCCCGCCAGGTCCAGCGCGTCGGCGCGCGAGCCGGCGCGAATCGCCTGGCGCACTGCCTCAGGGAGGCCCGCGACGAAGGAGCAGGCGAGCACGCGGTCCGGCACGCCGCCGAAGAGGGTCGCCAGCCGCCTCAGGTCCGCCAAGTTGCATCGGCACCTGGGCCTGCCTTCAGAAAGTGCGGCACGTAGATGAGGCAGAGGAACTTGACGATTCTTTGACGAGCCGTCACTTTACTCTTATCGTACTTCATCTGGTCAGAGAACAGATACAATGTATTTGTTGAAGAAGTTGACTGAAGTTGACGATTCTTTGCAGAGCCGTCACTGTACTCTTATCGTACTTCATCTGGTCAGAGAACTCGGGACCTGGCCGGTGTCGCACCTCAATGTCGAAATCGAGCAGCCGCACCGCGTCCCTCACCAGGTGAGAGGAGCCTTTTGGCTCTTTGATGGCCTGGAGGAGATGGCGTAGTGCACTATTATCTGTGGTGAGTGTGAAATGTCGGCCGTCCAGATAATATTTTTAAAAAATCGCAGATCGCGAACACCACAGCTAACTCTCCTTCACCAAGATTGGCCGGGGAAGCTCCGATGGCGTTAACACCCGGCTAGCGTATGCCACCGGATGTGAGCCGTCTTCGAACTCTTGATGAAGAGCCCCATGAAGCGGGTAGGCTCATCCTGGGACTGCGTGAACTGCGGCCAGGTTTTATAGGCCAGAATCTTTACCCTGTGGGCATAATCTCGAACCGACTCGGTATCCCCCTGCTGGCAGTTGGTGCGCCAGTGGATCCGTGGGGTTGCGAAAACGGTCCTTTAGCCCTCGCTTAAACTCGGACCACAGAAGCCCCAGTGCTGCCACTTCCGGTCCAGTTTGCGTCGAGGCCAGGAAGGTACGATAGAATCCCTACGCTGAACCCCTCAACCGCATGGGCATTACCCGCATAAGGTCATCCGGTTCCAAATTGCCCGAAAAGGCCGCATTCTCCGCAGCCTCCGGGAAATCAGTCACTTTAACCCCCCCCCCCTCCCCATCTTTGTCCGACTCGAACACAGGTACTTATCGCAGAGCCCCAAAGTTTTTGTGAGGGCCGACACGACTATAGCCAGTTTGATCCGGCTGATACGTCGTTTGAGCATCACTCCTGGTTTCCTCCCGAGACATGACTATGGAACTCCGAGCTAAATGTACTCACGGGTTCGCACTCGCTCTTATATCTCGCACTTTCGATCACTTTCTGCTGCACTGATAATAATATATTAATAATAATAATGTATTTTCACAAAAAGGTCATAGATTATGATACAATATCATGGCTATGGATTGGCACATAAGCCGTTGGCTAACTTAGTTGGCTAGGCTCATAAGCCGTTGGCTGATCACTCACTCTGCCCCTCACCACTCTTCACCACTCACCCACCACTCTTCGATCCGTCAGGTACTCACTCACTACCCTCTCGGCACTATGGTAATAATAATTACACTTCGCACGCGGTACTCACCGGAACTCCGTTTGCCCGTCCTTCCTCTCTACCTGTTGGCTACCCTAAATACGGCCGGCGATGACGCGACGATTGTCCCCGGGCGTCTCTCGCTCCTTCGCCTGGTACCTGCAAACCTAAAAAACGGCAAACAAGCCCAAATAACATTATTTCGGCGGCAAATGGTCCCCCTCCCACCATTAAAGGAAATAGTTCACCTTCGGAAATTTTTCAGAACACGATTTTATTATATTTTTTAATACAGTTTCTTTTTTTCTTTTTAAAAATGGTCCTACATCGCGCCAATTCAGGACAGAAGGTTGTAAATTATTGATTTTATGGTGTGCGTTATTGGTCTGCGCATGCTCCATGGCAGTGCTGGCACTTTCAGACGGTACGGTACATCATATATGCGCCGTATTCCTTCGCCAAAAAGTCAAATATCTTCGGCTGGAGAGTCTTTTCAGCCAAGAAAAGTTCCAGATAAGGATCTCTCAACAAGGGCTACAAAACTGCTATTTCAGTTCAAAATCCATGTTGAAGGTGAACTATTTCCTTTAAGGCCTGATCCATGCGTGGAACGTGACGGAAGATGTTTAAGATGATTTTCTCAAGATTATGGTTTAGTCTAAATGCAAGAGAAATAGACCGGAACAACATTATGGCAGTGGAAATATTTGCCCCTCCAACGGCGCCTCGTACCTTCGGAGAATTGGCTTCACAAAAGCTCCTTTCCTCCCGCGGCCCCTCAGGACACTGGCACGGGAGAGTAAGAATACTCCGCCCGGAGGGGTTCCCTTGAGCTCCGGTCCTCTCGTCGCTTCAAGGACACTGGCACAGGTGATAACACAGCACTATACCCGAGAGCGGAAATATACTGCCCCAAGGATCCCTCGGAACCCCTCCCGCACCAGAGAGAGAGATCCCGGGCCGATCGCACCATTACCTTATATTATATTATATTAAGATATTTAGCCCCGCAGACTCCGGTCCTCCACATAGTAAGTTGGTTCCCGGCTGATGCACCATTTTATGTAAGAGAACCCCCGGCAGCTGTCCGGCCATGCATTACCTTCAGTCGCCCGATACTCCCTTACTGTAGATTCGGTTAAGCCCAGGCTCCACTATGCGTGATCGTTCCGGAAAGTACGCACGGTTTTTGCAAGTTTGCGTCTTTTGCGTACCGTTTTTTGACACCGTCCGGGATTTGCGTAGTATAGTGTTGAAATGGTAATGAGACTGATCCTTTTGATGAATACGCATCAGTGCTTGAGTACTCAGGCTTAAAAGTAGTTAGGGATTTCACGTGGTTCAATACTCAATAGTTTAGGCTCCAGAGGTTACGATGGCATTTTCTTTAACAAAAAATCGTTAATAACTTTGTATTGGTTGCACATAGAGCAATAATTTTGACACCATCGTGTTTGTCTCGTCAATGCGCTTCGAAAAATATTAATGGTGTCCTGGTTAGGTCAACTTCAAAATTTGACCTCAGGTCAATGTCATTTGGTGACCCAGGTATGTCATGTTGCATTTGGGGCGATGCATCGGGACGAGACAAACAATTTGGTGCCATTCGCACGTTTCTACCTATATTCTATCAAAAATTATTGACAATACAGATTGCCGGCGATGCGCCACCAATTGTCTCAGACTACGCAATCTTGCAAAAAACGGAAAAAAGTTCAAAACTCTGAACTTTTTGCGTACTTGCGTCTTTTGCAGAGTTGCGTACTTCCGTGCTGCGTCTTTTGCAAGTTTGCGTGATATTTCATGCGGACTTTGCGTACTGGGACTTTGCGTACTGTTCCAGTGTAGCTCAGTCAATGCATTTTCTATCAGCTGAACATTTTTAGACTACGCAAAAGACGCAAACTTGCAAAAACCGTGCGTACTTTGCGTACTATCACGCATAGTGTAGCCTGGGCTTTACGTTAACATGCCCCGCCCTGTCTCCCTGTCTCCCTGTCTCCCTTTCGTCCTGAGCTCAGCTCACAGGTATGGGCGTGGCACCCCTAACAGCCAGGGGGGGGGGGGGGGGGCAAGGGGGGCAATTGCCCCCCCCCCTTACGGGTCACAGGGGGCCCCGCCGAGATTGGCCCAGATACCATTTGCATTAGCTAAATGGCTTTCAAAAAGTCACAGAGGAGCCCTCAAACCAGGCAAGGGTCACTCTGGTGCATGCCAAGGGCCCTCAGAGACACTGAAGGGCTTTCGAAGCCGGCCCAAGGGGCCTCTTAGGCATGTCCAGGGGCCCATTGAGCCCACCGAGGGGCCCAAAAAACTGTCCAGGGGCCTCTCCAGCATGTCCAGGGGCCCATTGAGCCCACTCAAGGATGCAAAAACATGCCCAGGGACCTTTCGAGCATGCCCTGGGGCCCATTGAGCCCACTCAGGGGCCCTAAAAACCTGCCCAGGAGCCTCTAGAGCATGTCCACTTGTTCAGGGGCCAATTGAGCCCACCCACGGCCCAAAAACATGCCCAGTGGCCTCTCGAGCATGTCCAGGGGCCCATTGAGTATGTTCAGGGGCCTCTCGAGCCTGGCCAGGGGCCATTATAGTCTGTTTTGGGGCCTCTTGAACCTGCCCAGGGGCCATTATAGTTTTCCCAGAGCACCATCGAGTCTGTTCAGGGGCCTCTCGAACCTGCCCAGGGGCCATTAGAGCCTGTCCAGAGGCCTCCCGAGCTTGTCCAGGGGCCCATTGAGTATGTTCAGGGGCCTCTCGAACCTGTCCAGGGGCCTCTCGAACTTGCTCAGGGGCCCATTGGGCCTGTTCAAGGGCCTCTTGAACCTGCCTAGGGTCCATTAGTCTGTTCAGGGGCCTCTCGAGCTTTCCCAATGGTCCATTGATCCTGTCCAGGGGCCTCTCGAACCTGCACAGGGACTATTAGAGTCTGCTTAGGGGCCTCTCGGCTTGCCAAGGGGCCATTGAGTCTGCTCAGGGCCCTCTCAAGCTTATCCAGAGGGCCATTGAGTCTGAACGGGGCTCTCAAGCCTGCCCAGGGGTTGCTAGCCGTCGCCTGCAGCGCCTGCTATCTGGTGCAATGTTTTCTTGGGTTTCAAAATGGTTATTTGATAAGTCGGATGCGTTTTTGAATTCGTGGGGGGGGGGGGGGTGATGGTAGTACAAAACAATTTAACCATTTTCCTCTCAGGAGTGTGTGCTGCAATATTTGTCAGCCAGGGGCGTCGCCGACGGGAGGGTCGGGGGGAGGTCTGGGCAAACTCTCCCCACTTTTTGAAGGCGGTGGAGGGTCGACCCCCTCCCCCCCCACACACACACACACTTTTTGAGGGGAAAATAACAATTTATCGTAAAAATTGTCTTTGCAGTGCAGTAAAAATCCAGCTATGTCAAAAACTAGTGTCAAAAACTGGAAAATTTCGCGCCGCTTCGCGGCATGACACAAGTTTCGCAATTGCTTATACAAATTTGGAAAATGGGAAAAAGAATTGCATTAAGTGTCTGGCAGAGGCTCTCCTTGGCGGTAATTGCTGGCCCCAGGGCCCATTCCCTTCAAAAATATTCACTTCTAAGTTTCAAGCAGGCTACATGTTTAGCTAGTTTACCGAGTTCCGAAAAAGGCGACGCGAACGCAAAGACGAGGAGATCGGCACCCGGAAGCTGCTCCAACGGTGCACAATTTGCTGGACCGAAGAGCTAATAGTCAAAACAGACCAGGACCATCTCCCCAAGCCATCTCACCTCACGGTCTGGTTCCAATATTAACATTTCGTTTTCCAGGACCTAAAATTAACATCTTCACGCCGCTTCGCGGCGTCACATCGGTAGTCATCGTCATAACGAAGCCATAGTCATCGTCATCGGTTCGTCGTAACGCTGAATTGAATGAATATAATTTTTAGCTTATTATCCTCTACAAGGCCTATATTTCTGGGTTTTATCAGGCAAAACCGTAAAAATTTCGCGCCGCTTCGCGGCGCTAACTAACAAGTACATACCTACCTACTATACCTACCTACTATAGCATTTAAAAATTCTGGCAAGGCTTAAATACTCGTATCAAAATGGGAGTACATTTTTTCGTCATTTCGGCCCCCCCCCCAAACTCAAAAGCCGACCCCCACCTGTTGTCATGGCTAAGATATGTTTTCTCTCCTGTACGTAACAATACAAATTAGTAATGCGCTCAGTACAGCCTACTGAGGGTCCTGGTCCAATCCAGCTCATCAAAAGTAGACGAAGAAAAAATGTTAAAAAGGGGGCCTCACAAAATAAAGTGGCCGAAATCCGTAGAGTTTGTCATATCCAGGGGTATTTTTTGGGATGGGGGGCCTCTCCCAGGTGCTTGCCCCCCCCCCCCCCTCTCTGAAGGTCTGGCTGCGCCCCTGCTAACAGCCACCACACGCACTACACCGGCCCACACCTTTCGTCTCTCACAGACCCCGGGCGTCGGTGAAAGCGATCAGCGAAAGGCGGCCAGCCTTCAGGACGGATCATGCATGAACGCACAGCCGTATCCTGGACCGTGGCCGCTCCCACTGATGCTACCTACGCTCGTCATCTCTACTCGCTGGCTCAAGACCGGGTAGCAATTTATAACCTTAATATTGTGACCAACAGTAATAGTCTCTCAAAATAATTGCGGACAACCAAAGATAATTGTTATGATATAATTGTTTAGATACCTACATGGCGCACATACGGCGAACCCGGTGTTTTTTTTTCTCTCGAAATTCCTACCGAACGACAGAAATTTCGCGAAATGTTGCGCTTTCCGAACGCACCCTAAGTTCGTGACCGGAACACCACTATCCCTGCATACCGGTAAAATCACATTCATAACAGATCATACCCAAAAATAAACTCAACGTGGCTTCTGGAAATTTGACCTAACTTGCCTTGCAATACATACTAAAGGCAGCCAGCGTGCGTTTACAGCCGAGTCGGACCAGAGGTCCAGTGACGTCATCGCTAATGCTGAGCCGCTCGGCAGCCGACAAATGGGGAATCCCGTGATGACATCCCCTTGGCACCGACCCGACCGTCCCCGCTGCTCCGCGCCACTCCTCCCCGCCCCGCGCGTCGGCGGGAAAACCTCGCGCCCGTTGCTCGGCAACACCTCGCTCGTGGCGCCATCTGCTCCCACGCCGCGCGGGCTACGAAATAATAAACACAAACACTCGGTGCCACATGTGAATTGTGATATGGTGTTAAATAAAACATTTTGAGGAAGTAAATCTTTGCTGCGTCACAGTTAAGTCAAAAGTATAATATTTGCTTTCAGTTGTGCATCCTCAGAAGTTGGTCTGAATAGATACAGGTCTTGAATATGCCTTCATTGTTGTAAGAGCTAACTGAAAATTTTCTGTTTCAGAAGCTTGGCATTGAGTCAATACATTTGGAAGATTAATGTTTAATTGATTACCAGTTTAATGTGCATCTGTTAACATCTCTTATGCTTCTTCATCTACAATGGCATCTGTAGGTAAGTAACCTTGTCAAATGTGCATGTTTTAATGTTTATTTCGAAGAGATCATTTTATCTAAACCAATGTTAGTGAGACCATTTTGTTACAAAATAAATATATTTTTCCAAATTGTTCTCCAAAGCTATGATTTCTTACATCATTTAATAAACAAACGGGAATACAAAATTGGTTTTCATCATGGTAACTGCTGTTTGACATCGGGTAGAATGTCCAGGGTCAACATCAAGTGGATGGTCATGGTGTCAGACTTGTAACCGATTCAGAGTTGAGTCATGAGTCTGACATTTTTGGATGAGTCATGATTCGAATCGATTCAATTAAAAAAGCAGCTCTTGAGTCGAGAGTCGAATAGATTCAATTTGTTTTAAACAGTGCTTGAGTCGAGAGTCGTCAGTCCTTCGGCTGGGAGTCGGACTTGAGTCGAATCAAACAAATTTGAGTCTGTTACAACAGTGACATAGCCAAGGGGCCACTGCCCCCCCCCCCCCCTAGTAAATCAGTTACAATAAATGCAATGCGATTCTGCTGACACGTCGCCCCCTCCCCCCCGGTCAACATCAAGTAATAATACCCAAAAAAAAATGTCAAATTGAGTCGACTCATACATTATTGAGTCGAGTCGATTCAATTTTGTAAAACAGCGCTTGTGTCGAGTCGAGTCGATTCATTTTGTTTTTAAACAGCACTTGAGTCGAGAGTCGAGTCAGTTCTTAGACTGTTGAGTCAGACTCGAGTCGACTAAAAAAATGAGTCGTTACAAGTCTGCATGGGGTGTCAGGTTCTTCACACCTTCTTTAGCTGAACCTTGATATTCTCATCAATGTCCAATGTGAAGTGCTGCTAAGGATGGCTGGGGCATTCCAGGGCAGATCGACAATGGGGTAACACCCTACATCTCCGATTTCGATCAAAGTCCGTTATGCGGGTGATCTGGTGCGCCAAATCGCGCTGTGCATGTTTCAGCTTGATTGGAGTTACGGCTGCCGAGTTATAGCCTCCGGCATTTTCGTGAGGTCACCTTGCATGACTAGCCAATCAGCCAATAACGCCACAACAAATTATCAAATTCAGAGTTTGGTGTTTGTTTGTTTTTCCTAATAAACAAACAAACAAACAGTTCGTGAACAGATGTGTTCATGAACAAATGACGGTCATCAGCTGAAAATAAATAAACAAACAACGAATAGTTCACGAACGTTCACGAACTGTTCATGAATAACTTATATGAATAAATATAATATAGATAACATATTTCGTGGCAAGGAAACCTCATTTAGAAACGATACGCACATTTTGTGTGTTTTTATTATGGAAAAAAACTTTAAAGTTCATCCGCAGACATAGTAGACAAGCGCATCGTGGCAAATGGAGGCTGACTCATGGTTGTCGACAGTGACTCCGCTGCCTACGAAGCAGTGGCGGTGGATCGTATTTTCGGATGGGACAAAGAAACCCAGGGGCCCCTCGGCCAAAGGGCCAACGGCCAAAGGCTCCCCCCTCCATTTCTTTTTGTCGCGAAATGGTATCTCCTCGCATTTAGGCCGCTATATTTTGCAGGGCCCCTAAATGGTCGCAAAAAAAATGTCGGACAGGCCCATGTTGAAGTTTCAGGCCTTCTGATAGCCCCCTCAGGGGCCTACCGAGGGTCCCCCTCATGCCGACTGAGGGCCTTCTGTCGGCCTTAGAAGGCCCCTCAGGCTGACTGGGGGCGCATCGGGGCCCTGGGTCATTATTTCGGTCAAAAATAAAAATAAATCGAATCAACTTCTTGGAGGGCCTCTCTTGCAAATGTATGGGGGGGGGGGAATCATATGTTTGCCGCCGCCCCCCCTAACTTCTTGAGTGTGGGGGGGGGCAGCTGCCACCCCCCCCCCCCTATCCGCCGCCACTGCTGCGAAGAACTGTGGGACGTCAGCGTTTTAACCTTAAAGGGAATGTTTCACCTTTGTATTGGGTTTGAACTGAGATAGCCATTATCTTTGGCTGTTATTGAAATGTCTAATTTACTAAGGTCATTTTCCCAAAAAACTTAACCGTTTTTAAGCAATTTAATTTATATTTTGCAAAATGCATCCAAGCTGGTGCAGCCGCTGATTGGCTGACAGCGACTTGATGACGGCGACAAGATTGTTGGTCCTGCGAGGGAGCACGACTTGTATTTTTCAAACCTTGGCTGGATTACCGAGTACGCTGTAAACAACGGCCAACGCGATAGGTTGCGGTCTAAGTTGAAGTTTTTCACGCTGTTTGAAGTCTCAGTTATGGATTGATTGGTTTTTTAAAATAAATATTGAGTTATCGCAATGCCTCACACTCGTCATTGTGTTCTGTACACAGTTCCATAATGTTTGTATTTAAGACGCCAGAATTGTCTGAAAAGATTGTGCTGTCAAATGGCAGCGTAAAGGTTTTCTATATAGCTCCCTATAGCTCAAGAATGACGTCATCCCAAATTTAAAAAACTAATTTGTATAAAGTTAAGTGAGTTTTCGAGATAAAAAATATCACCATCGTTTTCATCGTCATTTACTTCATATTTTCTTCTGCAACCAGCGTATATTTGACAACTTTCAGAAAGGTGAAACATCCCCTTTAAAGGGAATGTTTCACCTTTGTATTGGTTTTGAACTGAGCTAGCCATTATCTTTGGCCGTTATTGAAATGTCTAAATTGTTCAGGTCATTTTCCCAAAAACTTATCCGTTTTTAACCCTATTTGTAACAGGCTCCTGGCTACCCCTATTTGTAACAGGGGGGACGGATTCCGCCCTCCCCCCGGAGATCTCGAGATATACCCGTCCGATTTTCAAAAATGAAACGGTGTTTGGTTCCCCTCAACGCGATCTACATTTATAAATAATATAAAAAAATATATATTGGATAGCGGGCAACAGGGGGGGGGGGAGGGGCAAAAACTACAAATTTTAGTGGTATTTTTGATCCCAAATATCTTTCATGTTTATCGACCGATTTTAACACAACTAAAAGTAATCGATAGAGATTGAATTGGAAATTGATATATGACGGTGACGTTTGCAAAAAAAAATCATAGGCGTGTGCAGGTCACTCAATATGGGAGTGAAGTAAATGCGTAATAAAAAAATTTATGTTTTTTTTTAATAAATGAAATGGTATGTGATTGTGACACTAGAAAAAAAAAACAGTTATAAATCATATTTTTGCCATAGGCGGTACCAGGTTAGTGAAAAAGGGAGGTCAAATTGGGATAAAATATTAACCGCAGACAAATTGCTACCCAGCACTATAAATATGTTACTGATCGTAGATAGTTCCTTTTTGCATGTTGTACTTCATCATAGGCGTATCCAGGATCCAAACTGGGGCGGCCCAAGACCTTTTGATAAGTATAGTATCCGCTATTATGATACTAACTAGTCAACAGTGACTATTTCACTTACAACTTCAATTAACATTGCTTACCCCCCTTTTTACCCTACCTGGACTCGCCTATTATCTTATCATCGTTCGTAGAGTGGTGCGTGTTTCATCCCAAAACTGCAGTATGTTATGTCATTGTACGCCCATGCCTCTTAGTTTCCTTGCAATAATATGACCCCTTTCTTCCATTCCTGAGCGCGCCTCTGCAAAAAAATGACTTTATTCCCTTTTCTGGCCTCATATGTGCATATATCATTATAAGCTAAACGTCTATTGCGCCGTTATCGCTGGCATATCGTCATCACCATGCCAGTCACCCGCCTTTTCATTTACCTGAACACGCCCCTGAAACTCTATATGTAATAAATTATGCAAATAATGGAAGCAGAAGCTATCTTTTACATCTTGACAGCTATAAATCTCCCTTACATCGCTCTATTGGCTTCCCGCCAAGCATTGAATACTTCCTGGAACCCCCCCCCCCCCCTTAAGCCCCTGAAACCGCCTCTGCCATGCAATTTTTATGATATTACATTAACATCAACTAATTTGCACTTGTTGCAATCACCGTAAACCGATGTAACTCCTTCATACTTGAGGCAGTTAGGAAGAAACCGTGAAGATCGCATTTCCGTATTATCGCCAAATGTCGCCTCCGAACCCACCCAAAACTGTGCCCTGGAGCCGCCTCTGTTCAGGTTAAGAACTAAAAATTTTGACTCCAAGTGCGGTATTCAATTCTATGAAAAGTCCCAAAATTTCATGGGCCTGCTCCCAGCGGCTCTGGAGATATCTGCGAAAAACATGAGGGGGGGGGGGCGGAATCCGCCCCCCCCCCCCCCTGTTACAAATAGGGTTAAGCAATTCAATTTCAAATTTTCACAATGGGGTCTATAGTAATGCCGCCGCTGATTGGGCTGACAGCCACTTCAAGATTGTTGGTCCTGGAAGTCAGACGACCTGTATTTCTCAAACTTGGGCGAGTACGATGTAAACAACGGCCAACGCGATAGGTTGCGGTCCAAGTTGAAGTTTTCACGTTTGAAGTCTCAGTTATGGATTCATTGCTTTTGTTACATAAATATTGAGCTATCGCAATGCCTGGCACTCGTCATTGTGTTCTGTGCGGGAAAAGACACAGTTCCACAATGTTTGTATTTAAGTCGCCAGAATTGTCTGAACCGATTGTGCTGCCAAATGGCAGCGTAAAGGTTTTCTCTATAGCTCTCTATAGCTCAATAATGACATCATCCCAAATTTAAAAACTTAATTTGTATAAAGTTAAAGGAAATAGTTCACCTTGGAAATTTTTTACCCAACAAGATTTGATTATATTTTTTAATACAATTTCTTTTGATATTGTCAAAAATGGTCTTATATCGCGCCGATTCAGGACAGAAGGCCGTACATTTGTATTGTTTATCAAAACTATATGCATACTCTCTGAGTCAGAGTCCTGACGTCACGCGAATGTAAACAATGGTTCAGCCAATCAGATTCGAAAGTAGTCGCGTAAAGATAGATGTGCATTGGAGATGTGCCAACCGGCGGCCGGCGATCGCTTGCTAGCACCAGCTGCAAGCTGGTGCTGTTCTTTCGTCAGCACCGCATTCCTTCGCCAAAAACTCAAATATATTCGGCTTGAGAGTCTTTTCAGTCAATAAAACTTGCAGATAGGGGTTTCCCAACACGGGCTACAAAACTGCTATCTCAGTTTAAAACTAATGTTGAAGGTGAACTATTTCCTTTAAGTGATTTTTAGAGGAAAAATATCACCATCGTTTTCAGCAGCACTTACTTCATGTTTTCGACTACAACCAGCGTATATTTGACAACTTTCAGATAGGTGAAACATTCCCTTTAACCCTATTAGTGGCAGGCTCCTGGCTACCCCTATTAGTGGCAGGGGGCGGATTCCGACCCCCGGAGATCTTGAGATCTACCCGTCCGATTTTCACAAATCAAACGGCGTCTTATTCCCCTAAACACGATCTACATTTCCAAAGAATAAATCCGAAATTTTTGATAGGAGGGCAACAGGGGGGCAAAAACTACAAATATTAGAGGTATTTGTGATCCAACACAGCTGTCATGTTTATCAACCGATGAAAACGCAACTAATGGGGATCGATAGAGATTGAATTGGGATTGATATATGATGGTGACTTTTGAAAATTCAAAAATCATAGGCGTTTTCAGGTCACTAAATTTGGAAGTAAAATAAATGCCTTATAAAACCGTCTTTTTCTACTTCTTGTTCGATAAATGAAATGGTGCGCTATTATGACATCGAACGCAACAGTTATACAACATATTTTCATCCATAGGCGGTGCCAGGTTAACGAAAAAGGGAGGCAAAATATATGAAAATATCTTCCTGTAAACCTCCCCTTTTCAAGTCCCTGAAACCGCCTCTGCCGTGCAATATGTATTATCGTTCTCTAAAATCAACTAATTTGCACTGGTTTCAATCACCGTAAACCTATGTAACTCCTTTATACTTCAGGCAGTTAGGAAGAAGCCGTGAATATCGCATCTCCGTATTATCGCTAAATGTCACAGAAAAAAATCCTCCCAAAACTGGGCCCTGGAACCACCTCTGTTCAGGTTAAGAACTCACAATTTTGACTCTATATGCGGAATTCAATTCTAGGAAAAGTCTTAAAATTGCATGGGCCTGCTCCTAGCCGTTCGGGAGATATCTGCGCAAAACCTGAGGGGTAGGCAAAATCTGCCGCCGCCCCCCCCCCCCCCCCTTGCCACTAATAGGGTTAAGCTGACATTGCTTGGTGCAGTGGGCAGGAATGGCAGCTGGGCCAGGGTGACTAAAGTATGTGTCATACTATGCTGTGTCTGATCGGGTCATCAGCTTGCCAGCCGAGTGTTACTGTGTACGAGCTTGCGTTGAGTTGAGTTGAGCTGAGCTGAGCTGAGCTGACTTCAGCTGAGCTGAGCTGACTTCAGCTGAGCTGAGCTCAGCTCAGCTATGCTGTGTCCATGTCTCCAGGACACAGGGCTGCTGGGGACACAGGGCTGCGTCGGGAGCTGGTGTATCGGAACGAGGGCGCTGGTGTATCGGAACATTAAAATGTTCATGTTTTATTGTTTATTTCAAAGAGATCATTTTATCTAAACCAATGTTAGTGAGACCATTTTGGTACAAGATAAATATATTTTTTCAAAATTGTTCTCGAAAGCTATGATTTCTTACATCATTTAATAATACAAAAATGGGGAAAATGTTTTTTATCTTTGTCACTGCTGATTGACATCAGGTAGAATGATCCAGGGTCAACGTAAGTGGATGGTCATGGTGTCAGGTTCTTCTAGTTTCTTCACACCTTTTTAGCTGAACCTGAATATTCTATTCTCTTCTCATCAATGTCCAATGTGATGATTGCTGCTGTAGCGTGGGGAGTTGAGTGACTGAAGAGAGGGGTGAAGAAACTCGGGGTTTCATGTTTGTTATGTGGGAGTTCTTGTAACCAGAACGTGTAACCAGAACGAACGATGTGTTTGTTTAGACGTGTCCGTCTTGGCCTGGATGATGGTGATTTTGATGAGATTTAGGTCGTCCCCCTTGCATACAAAATGCATCGGATGATCGCAGATGCTTAAATTGAAGAGGCTGGAAACTCCGGTGCATCACATAGGCAGTTCACCATGTTACGTGCTTTACTGCTCAAGGAGGGGCAGCGACTCACCATTGAGGGTATTGACTGGTACGGGGAAGAAGCGGGTAGGACTAGGGTTGTTGGTAATACCCTTGTGACCATTGTCATGTTTGTGATCGAAGCTTTAATAATGATGTTGAGTTCGGTCATCTTGTCCAGTTACTCGCTCAACTCGCACGCCTATCTACCTCCTATGCCAAAAGTTACCCACTCGTCGTATAATAAATAGCTTTGCTGAAATTTCAATTGGCTTGGGAGTATAAATCCGCCTCGCTGTCCTGGCTGAGTGCCTTACTACTCCTACTGGCCTTAACCCGCCATTGCTGGGGGGGGGGGGGAGGTAACGCCCCCTGATGAATTTTCGTAATAGCTCAAAAACCAATAGCGATATCAACGTGAAACTTCGGGCACCTTCTTCTAAATCACGTTTACGTCTTCTGTGAGAGAAAAAAAATAAAGCAATTTCGCCGGAAAGATTTCGAGTTATATCGAATTTAGTGACGTCACTAGTGTCACGAGTTTTACATCAAAATCAGCTAAAATGTAACACCGTACACATGCCATATTTGGATCAAAATGCAATCCAAAAACGTCAAGACGTAGTAAATGGTAAGGGCTACAACATGGCTACCTCGGAATTGCGAGAGAGAAAATAAAATTTAACCCCAAAATATTTCTTTTAAAAAAAATGGGGAAGAAAATGCCCACGAAATCAAATTTTTAAAAGATATTTAAAAAATCCGGAATGTATGTCGGAGAACCACATATGGGAAACTACCATACCAAATTTCAGAATGATATCACCATTTTTGACTGACATGTCATCTAAAGTATGGATAAATCATGACTTCATATTAAAAAAAGAAAATGTTTTTATTGACCAGATACAGACAAATAAATGGCACCATTGTATTTTTGAGACAAAACTGGTCTATAAACATGCCTTTTTTATTTATATTTATCAATTAAAAATGTTGACCTTCAGTGACCTGAACTTGACATTAACTTGACGTAAATTAAGTCAGGTGGTAAAATGACTATCACCATCGAATTCTACGTGGAAAATAACCCATAAAACATGTGTGGCATGACTTTCGTAGATATTTTGAGCATAGTGACCTTTTGTGACCTGACCTTGACCTTGGCCAACAATCTCACTTTAGCTCATGCGGGAAGTGTATCATACTTTTGGCAGCACTTTGGGTGATAATGGTCGTAATCGAAGGCTTTGGATGGAAAGTATGACCCATACACGCAAATACATCGATTTTGACTTTTGACCTGACCGTGACCTGCAATTTGACCTCACTTTGACATTTTTGAGTATGCTTTAGATTCTTCTCATTGAGAGCTTTCGATTGCCGTCCTGCTTGTCTCGCTGCGATCATTGGTTCGGAAGATAACCAGTGGGACGTTTAACGCCCCCCCCCCCCCCCCCCCCCCAGTAAATGGCGTTCTGCTGAGACCCCAGTCAATGCCGGGTTAACCTAAGATTCACTCGGCTTCAATCAAACGTTCATTCACACCATCACAATTATTGTTCTGTCACGCCCGGTTTCGATAACTGTAAGGCTCCTAAATTCTCTCCCAGTAGTTGCCGGATGCAGCTGGATGAGTGACCCCCAAGTAGGATAAATGTCCTTTACGTTTCTGAACTCCATGGGTCGCTCCGCTATACGACAGCATTTATGCGTGGGTCGCCCATAAAAATATGAAGTTAATTACAACCTGTTTTCCTACATCCCCAGAGAGTCTAGGTAACATCCATAGGACTTATAATGTCGGGCCCTCAAACCTGGGGCTCCGCTGGACCTGTGACCTCTGTCCGGGCCCACAAACCTCAGGCTCCGCTGAACCAACAAGATGTAGCGCGCTACACTGCTACATGATGGCTTGAAATTTGCTTATTCCATACATAAATATCATGTGTTTTCACCATGTGATGACATGATATAAGCATATTATGTGGCTTTAAAATGTCAGGAGAACACAGCAGCAGTACTCTACAAAGCCTCCCTGTTCAGTGTGTAGATATACACATACCAACTGTGGCACAGATTAACAAGCCTGTGCTGCTCTCCAGCAGACTTGTCAACGATTCAATGTGAATCGACTACTTTTGATTGAATCATTCTTATTTCAAATGAATGACTCATGAATCGATTCACCTCATGCGCAAACCTGTTGTGAGTCACTGATTGAATCATTCATACAGAGAAAATAGGCTGATTGAATCATTCATTGCTCAAAGAATCATTATTGTTTTTGTCGAATAGCATAAACTGTCCACAAAATATGCCAGCGGCCCAGCATTCATCTGTGCCCTGTGGACAAACCAGGCACTTAATGGCCAATTATATGAGCTCTGTGTCCTGAGCTGTAGCCTGTAATTGATCTATGCGTAAAGAAAGCGAGACTTTGTGTCTAACTCCAGTGGGTACGAAGCCACTGTTCAATCAGCCCTAACTAGATGAATACCTTGGAACTGGTAGGGTTAGGGGTAGGTACCTAAATACTTAGAAAAGGTAACTAACTCATACTTTGGTTCATAAACCACACAGTACACGCACACCTTTTTCACACGAAAAATTATCAAAAGGTACCCACCTTTTCCTAATTTCTAGGCTATACCATATAAAAAAACTAAATCATAAACAAACATTTGCATGACCTCCGCATGTCCCAAATATCACTGAGCATCGGCGCCGCTTTATTCCACATCATGCTTTATAAAAAATAATACCTAATGCAAAATCAAAATAAATGTTCTATTCGCTTAAAAAAGTGAAACGTAAAGTCACTAATGCTTTTGGAACTTGGAATTTGCAATTATAATAAATATTATAAATATCATTTTATTATCAAAATAAACAACACGCGTGTCCATTTGGCTCACATTCACATTCGGAAATACATTCGCGGACTATTTGGATTGGCTTCAAAATTGGTACACAGATAGATCACGACCTAGTAATCATTCTGGTAAAATCTTAGAGTCGCACATTCAAAATAAAAGGAGTTAGAGCAGGTCAGATAGGTTTAAGGTCAAACAGCAGACTATTCTGATGTGTCTGAAAATTGGCACACAGGTAGAGCATGACCTCCCTATCACGCTCATACAATCTTAGAGTCGCACATTCAAAATCAAAGGAGTTAGACAAGGGAGTCGACACTTCCCTTTAATGTTGAGTGATTGAATCAAGATTGAATCATTCATTATGGTAACGTTGAGTGATTGAATCATGATTGAATCATTCATTATGGTAATGTTGAGTGATTGAATCATGATTGAATCATTCATTATGGTCCGTGAATCACTGTGAATCGACTCATGACAAATATGAATCATTGACAATTCTGCTCTCCAGATGAACAAGCCACACCTACTCTCCAAGAACGTGATCCCCTGCTGGAGCCCTTCGCCCATGGTGAGTGCTGCATGCTGTGTAATCATGTGCAGAATGTCAGTGTTAATCTGGCATTGCTTGGTGCAGTGGGCAGGAATGGAAACTGAATGTCAGTGTTAATCTGGCATTGCTTGGTGCAGTGGGCAGGAATGGAAACTGAATGTCAGTGTTAATCTGGCATTGCTTGGTGCAGTGGGCAGGAATGGAAACTGAATGTCAGTGTTAATCTGGCATTGCTTGGTGCAGTGGGCAGGAATGGAAACTGAATGTCAGTGTTAATCTGGCATTGCTTGGTGCAGTGGGCAGGAATGGAAACTGAATGTCAGTGTTAATCTGGCATTCCTTGGTGCAGTGGGCAGGAATGGAAACTGAATGTCAGTGTTAATCTGGCGTTGCTTGGTGCAGTGGGCAGGAATGGAAACTGAATGTCAGTGTTAATCTGGCGTTGCTTGGTGCAGTGGGCAGGAATGGAAACTGAATGTCAGTGTTAATCTGGCATTGCTTGGTGCAGTGGGCAGGAATGGAAACTGAATGTCAGTGTTAATCTGGCATTGCTTGGTGCAGTGGGCAGGAATGGAAACTGAATGTCAGTGTTAATCTGGCATTGCTTGGTGCAGTGGGCAGGAATGGAAACTGAATGTCAGTGTTAATCTGGCATTGCTTGGTGCAGTGGGCAGGAATGGAAACTGAATGTCAGTGTTAATCTGGCATTGCTTGGTGCAGTGGGCAGGAATGGCAGCTGGGACGGGGTGACTGAAGTATTTTCATACTATGCTGTGTCTGATCGGGCCATCAGCTTGCCAGCCGAGTGGTACTGTGTCCGTGCTTGCGTTTAGTTGAGCTGAGCTGAGCTGAGCTGGGCTGAGCTGGGCTGAGCTGGGCTGAGCTGGGCTGAGCTGGGCTGAGCTGAGCTGGGCTGAGCTGGGCTGAGCTGGGCTGAGCTGGGCTGAGCTGAGCTGAGCTGAGCTGAGCTGAGCTGAGCTGAGCTGAGCTGAGCTGAGCTGAGCTGGGCTGGGCTGGGCTGGGCTGGGCTGGGCTGGGCTGAGCTGAGCTGAGCTGAGCTAAGCTGGGCTGGGCTATCTTGTGTCCATGTCTCCAGGCTGGCAACGGGAGCTGGTGTATCGGAACGAGAGCGCTGGTGTATCGAAACATTAAATTGTGAATGCTTTAATGTTTATTTCAAAGATATAATTTTATCTAAACCAATGTTAGTAGACCATTTTCTTACGAGATCAATATATTTTTAAAAATTGTTCTCGAAAGCTATGATTTCTTACATCATTTAATAATTTTATGTCGCTGTTGATTCACATCAGGTATAATGATCCAGGGTCAACGTCAAGTGGATCGTCATGATGTCAGGTTCTTTTAGTTTCTTCACACCTTTTTAGCTGAACCTTGATATTCTATTCTCTTCTCATCAATATCCAATGTGATGATTGCTGCTGTAGCGTGGGGGGGGGGACGAGTGACTGAAGAGAGGGGTGAAACAACTCGGGGTTTCATTTTTGCTATGTGGGAGTTCTTTAAAGGGAAATAATGACCTTTTCCCACAAAAATGGAGTTAGCACTTGAAATCGCCAGACGAGACCAAAATATATTGTAAATTCATCACATTTTGCATGCAAACTGTCCTACCGAAAGATATTTCAAGTTATAGTTGATAAGCGTTCCACACTTTTAACGATCGGTACTTGCAAGTACTTTTGGTCCTCATCAAACTGCGGCCTTTTCCCGTATTGCTTTTTTACGCAATGGAGTGGAAAATATATTGTGCGTTCTGCTTGTTGTGATTATATGCCCGGCGATCTTCTAAAACTAACAGCGATTGGAAAAAGTGGCGATAAAATCGGAAGCTCATCGATGCACATCAACGGCGGCATAGTTAGTGGTTGCGACCCTCAATTTTTTTTAATCGATTCATTTGTTTTCAACATTAGGAGTTTTGTATAATTTGTCTGTGGCTGTATATAACACTATGCTTTATATTATCATGAAAAATAATAATTTTCCCCCCCCAAAAAAACTAACAAACAATAACACAAAACTGGCAATTAAATCGGAAGCTCATCGATGCACATCAACGGCGACCTATTTAGCGTCGGCGATTTGTTTACAAAGTCATTGCCATGCTTCTCGGCGCACTTAACCATTGTGGCGAGTTGTTCCTGATTAGTATACCCAAGTCCCGTAGCAGGCTTTGTTAATGACGTCACTGGTGCCATTCTTGTGTAGCATTGCAAAATATATCTGATTTTGAGTTGAAAGCTAATTAAAGACTTATTCAAATTATTGTTTTTAAGTTTGAATTTTCTTGTTAATCATTATTAAAGGTATTCTATCACTGTATTTTATAGTAGTTGACACTTCAGAAACTTATGACGTAATAATATTGTATCCAATATGCATTTCCCTCGCCTTTTGCTATTGTGGCGCAGTGCAGAGTGCTTTGCGAATACTTGCTTGCCTGGGGTTTAAATCATTCCGCCCTTATTTCATTCGAGTTGGTATAGTTTGCATGTTGTTGTTATTCATGACTTATACTGATAGTCAGTCATGCATCACGGATGCTTCACGGATTGCTTCACGGATTGCTTCACGGATCACTTCACGGATCAGTTTGATCGGAAACGTCACAGAGCCTCCAAAAATGCCGCACTCGATGTAAACAATGGTAGGGAAGGACGAATTTGTCAATGACCTTCATGAAGTACACAAGGTACTTGTTTTGTATTTTTTCCCAAACTTACAACTTTGAATTTGGGAATAATTTTATTTAATTCTTAAATTTAAATTAAATAATTTTGAAACCATAACGGTAGCCTAATAAATTGTTGCTAACAAAATCAAAAGGTCATTATTTCCCTTTAACCAGAACAAGATGTGTTTTTTTAGACGTGTCCGTCTTGGCCTGGATGATGGTGATTTTGAAGAGATTTAGGTCGTCCCCCTTGCATACAAAATGCATCAGATGATCGCAGATGATTAAATTGAAGAGGCTGGAAACTCCAGTGCATCACATAGGCAGTTCACGATGTAACTGCTCTGCTTTGTGTGCTTTGTGTGCTTTACTGCTCAATGAGGGGCAGCGACTCTCCATTAAGGGTATTGACTGGTACGGGGAAAAGCGGGTAGGACTGGGGTTGTTGGTAGTACCCTTGTGGTTATTGTCATGTTTGTGATCGAAGCTTTAATAATGATGTTGAGTTCGGTCATCTTGTCTAGTTACTCGCTCAACTCGCACGCCTGTCTACCTCCTATGCCAAAAGTTACCCACTCGTATAATAAATAGCTTTGCTGAAATTTAAAGTACCTTGGAGTATCAATCCGCCTGGCTGTCCTGGCTAAGTGCCTTACTTCTCCTTCTGGCCTTAACCCGCCATTGACTTTGAGGGGTGAGGGGGGGGGGGGTAACGCCCCCCGGATGAATTTTCCTAATAGCTAAAAAAAAACAATAGCGATATCAACGTGAAACTTCGGGCACCTTCTTCCAAATCACATTTACGTCTTCTGTGAAAAAATAAAGAAATTTCGTCGAAAAATTTAGAGTTATATTGAATTTAGTGACGTCACTACACACGAGTTTTAAATCAAAATCAGATTAAATGTAACAAACGGTATAAATGCCATATGTTGAGCAAAATGCAATCAAAAACCGTCGAGAGGTAGTAAATGGCAAGGGCTACAACATGACTATCTCGGAATTTCGAAAATTATGGTTTTTAACCCCAAAATATTTAAAACCAAAATTTGAGGAGAAAATGCCCACGAAATCAAATTTTTGAAAGATATTCAAAAAGCCGGAATATATGTCGGAGAACCACATTTGGGAAACTACCATACCAAAGCTCAGAATGATATCTCCATTTTTGACTGACTTATGGCATCTAAAATATGGATTAATCATGACTTCATATTTACACCAAAAAAACGTGTTTTTTTTTGCTTTTATTGACCAGATACAGACAAATAAATAGCACCATTGTATTTCTGAGACAACTGGTCTAGAAACATGCCTTTTGTAATTATATTTATCAATAAAAAGTTGACCTTCAGTGACCTGAACTTGACATTAACTTCACGATAATGAAGTCAGGTGGTACAATGACTATCACTAGCGAATTATAAGTGGAAAATAACCCATAAAACATGTGTTGCATTACTTTCGTAGATATTTTGAGCATAGTGACCTTTTGTGACCTGACTTTGACCTTCGCCAACAATCTCACTTTATATGATGCGGGATGTGTATCATACCTTTGGCAGCACTTTGGGTGATCATGGTCGTAATCGAAGGCTTTTGAAGAAAATTATGGCCCATAAACGCAAATACGTCGATTTTGACTTGACCTGACCGTGACCTGCAATTTGACCTGACTTTGACATTTTTTAAGTATGGTTTAGATTCGTCTCATGGAGAGCTTTCGATTGCCGCCTTGCTCATCTCACTGCGATCATTGGTTCGGAAGATAGCCAGGGGGACGTTTAACGCCCCCCCCCCCCCCCCCCCCCCCAGTCAATGGCGTTCTGCTGATATCAATGCCGGGTTAACCTAAAATTCACTCGTCTTCAATCAAACGTTCATTCACACCATCACAATTATTGTTCTGTCACGCGCGGTTTTGATAAGCGTAAGGCCCCTAAATTCCCTCCCAGTAGTTGCCGGATGTAGCTGGATGAGTGACCCCCCAAGTAGGATAAATGTCCTTTAGGTTCCCGAACTCCATGGGTCGCTCCGCTATACGACAGCATTTATGCGTGGGTCGCCCATAAAAATATGAAGTTAATTACAACCTGTTTTCCTACATCCCCAAGGAGTGTGGGCAACATCCATAGGACTTATAGGGATCATACCGATACGCTTTACTGTCCGTCTTACCCACTCTGTCCGGGAGAAGAACCTAGCCCTAATGTCGGGCCCTCAAACCTGGGGCTCCGCCGGACCTGTGACCTGTCCAGGCCCACAAACCTGGGGCTCCGCTGGACCTGTTTCCTCTGTCCGGGCCCACAAACCTGTGGCTCCGCCGGACCTATCACCTTTGAAACTAACATCGGCCGGCACCGATGGCGGGCTACGCGGATGGCCTTGCCTATATATCGACTGCGGGCGCCCCGAGAGGGACCTCTGAGGCCGTCCTCCCTCCCGCCCTACGTTTCCTTCCTCCTCTCGCCCTCCTTGTTCTACTTTAACCTATCGCCTCTGATAATTAGCACCCGCAGTCTCGGAATCAGCCGCTTATGAACTTCCTATATACATAAGCTGTCTGAGCGTAAATTTCGGAGAGCAACTTCGACCACATACTTGCCGCACTGATTGGTTTTCGACATAGAAAGAAGCCGGGCACACAAACCGTCATGCCTCTTCCAAAAGCCCCGTTGCTCAATCAAACACGTAGACTTCAACTTAGACAATAATATAACGTTAACACTAAGAATCAGTGGCACGAGTGTGACCGAGACAAAACTGTAACAAATCTTGATAAAATCGACACACAAAAATCACTTGCAACTTTTGTTTGGCCACCTCAGCCAACCCATCACACACTAACCATGAACTACTATTTAAAAAAAAACTCTTCTACACAAAGCCCACAGCAGGCTATGATCACTCACCTGAGCGGTGCACTCAAAAGTCAAACGGCATCCTGGCCAACCAATCCTCCCACTGAATCGTGACTCACAGCTCAAGGTACTAAGACCGATCCAACAACCAACTAAACTGAAACCCTGGCATACCCCAAACATCCACAGACCCCCAGCCAACCTCCGGCTCAGTGTCGCATGGCCCCCGCTCTGAAGCCCCTGTGGCACGTGCGCACAACACTAATCGACCGGCTGAACTCTTTCCCCAAAAGGTGACCTGACCCCAAGGCCACGTGGCTAGGCACCGCAAAAAAAAACACTAGGTCACGGTCAAACCAGGGCTGCGGAGTCTGAGTTGGTGTCGGGGTCGTTCATTTCGGCCTTGGTGTAGATATAGGCTCGGATATCCATATATTTGGTTTCTTGCTAAAACATCTTGTTGATGCAATTACTTTCTCAACAATTGATCATGGGTCCTTTCCGTCATTTTGACGCCAAATTTTGTCAAAGAAATACTGTTGCTGATATCGTTCTTGTAAAAATATATACTTATTTCTCAGCTCCGATATTAATTGTTGGGCTTCTTAAACGTACATCTTGACCGATTTCTTATTGTATGATTGCTTGGAGATTTGTTAAAAAAATATGTAACGTGACCGCTTCATTTAAATTATTATGTCAGTATTGATCAGATGTTCCACTTTTCTCATATCTCCGGAATAGGTATTTACTCTGTGCTGGTTTCAGCTATTCTTTGCGCAATCATGCCTCCTTATTTCGTGAAATTTTCCTTAAAAGGAATAGTGCACCTTTAACATTACTTGTTAACTGAATTAGCCAGATTGTCGGGAGTACTGAGAAAGCAACAAATCTGATTTTTTTCCTTCTAAAACGACCTAGTTGCTGAGTTTCAACGCAAAAACCGTTGGGTTTATTTGGTTTTATTTTAAATGGACAAATCTCGTGATGTTTCGCATGCGTCATTACTGTGATTTCTACCGCACTTTGTTTTCGCTATTTGAACCGACCGCCACTGAAACGTATCACGCGTTTGGCAACAGAATTGCAAGGGAGGCTCGTTCCCCGTCTGGCGTAGACATTGGTTTAAAATCCGTTTCACGAAGCTGATTCGTCTAGATTGCGCTATCACCGCTGTTATGGTCCAAGGCAAACACGACGAATCTGAAACATCATGTGACTAGGTTTTAAGTAAATAATTTGGTCAATTTTGAACCGATTTCCAATTTAAAATTACAAAAGGATGCTTCGTGAAAAGACGCATTTTTTTACGGGTGGCTGGTCGCGGTACCTGCAATATATCGATTGATTTTTGACAATGTTTGTTTTTGGTTGACGTTGCCTTCTCGCTTTGTTAGAAATATTATTGGCCAGAACTTTGCCAGTTTTCACTTGATTTTCAATTGAAAATTACCAAAAGATGCTTCGTGAAAAGACACATTTTGTTGACGGGTGATAGACTTTTGCCGGTATGACGTCACAACTCGTTTTGTGACTCAAGATTCTTGTGACGTCACATGTAAAAATATCAATATTTTGTTCTTCAATTACAACAAATTGCTACTTTTTTTCTCGCAAAAATGCATGCCAGAACCGTAATCAGGACACTCTTTTCCATCATTCCACGTACTTTTCCCAAGGTTCACTATTCCCTTTAATTGCTTCATTGCTTTCCGTAACAATTATTGTGACGCTTAGGTGAACGTCATCACTGGCGGTGATTTCTTTATCAGCTGAGTTGACTGCGATTTTACCATCTCCGGAAATAGCAACGGTTATTTTCGCCATACTTCTTGCTACATTAATGTTCTTTACATATATGGTCATCTGCCAATTTCGCCTCTGTCTACCTCGCTGCCCTCGTGGTGAACGTTCGAAACTCGTTACTGCGCAACAGTCTGGTGGTCTCGGGCATCAGTGACAACGGAAGGGAGAGGGCGTTACTGGTGCGGGAACAAGGAAGGGGCATAGGGGTCATGATACTCGCGTTACCCGACTCTGTCGGTTAATGCTGACCCAATCGTCTGGTGCCGCCCGGGCTGGCTGACTCAGGTCCGGTGTCCTCAGACCCGGGGGAGTAGGGGAGGGTAGGGTGCCGGCTGCGGCCGGCTCGGGACGGGAGTGAGGCCCGGTGTATTATATCTCGTCTTTAACAAGATGTAGCGCGCTACACAGCTACATGATGGCTTGAAATTGGCTTATTCCATACAGAAATGTCATGTGTTTTCACCATGTGATAACATTTGATATAAGCATATTATGTGGCTTTAAAAAGTCAGGAGAACACAGCAGCAGTACTCTACAAAGCCTCCCTGTTCAGTGTGTAGAGATGCACATACCAACTGTGGCACAGATTAACAAGCCTGTGATGCTCTCCAGATGAACAAGCCACACCTACTCTCCAAGAAGGTGATCCCCTGCTGGAGCCCTTCACCCATGGTGAGTACTGCATGCTGTGTAATCACTTGGGGATAGAATGCCAGTGTTACGCTGACTGCTTGGTGCAGTGGGCAGGGACGGCAGCTGGGCCAGGGTGACTGAAGTATTGTCATACTATGCTGTGTCTGATCGGGCCATCAGCTTGCCAGCCGAGTGTTCCGTGTCCGTGTTTGCGTTGAGTTGAGTTGAGTTGTGTTGAGTTGAGCTGAGCTGAGCTGGGCTGAGCTGAGCTGAGCTGAGCTGAGCTGAGCTGGGCTGGGCTGGGCTGAGCTGAGCTGAGCTGACCTGAGCTGAGCTGAGCTGGGCTGGGCTGAGCCATGCTGTGCCCATGTCTCCAGGCTGGCGCCGGGAGCTGGTGTATCGGAACGAGGCCTCTGTGGAGGGCCACAAACGGTCCGACGCCTATTACGCCACACCGGCCGGCAAGAAGCTGCGGTCACTGCGCCAGATCAAGGCCGTCCGTGAGTCTCTCTGCCGCGAGTCTGTACATTTACCTGAGCCACGTGTTAAATGATGTGGCTCGTCTGTATTGCAGGTTCTTTATGACGTCATGCACCCGTCACACGCCCGCGTGGTGGTATCGGATGACGTGTGACATGTTAGTCGGTACTGTTGGTCTAGTAATCTTAGTTTGTACTGTATGTTGTACTGAGTTAACCTTGTTGGGTCGTCCCGCAGCCGCGGTTTGTGTTGTCCTGTATTGTATGACATAGCAGCTCGGTACGATGCGGTGTCACTCTGACCTGACTTAGTGTACATGCCGCCGTGCGCTAACCTCGGGTACTACTGTCGTTGGGCGTAGAATAACCAAGTAGTTATCGCGTCCTAAAACTTCAACAAACAACCGTTGTCTGTTCCGGCAGTGAAGGAGACGGGCTCGAGGATGTCCATCAGTTGCTTCTCAATGGGGAAACGTCTGCTGGGCGTCGGGCTGCCGCAGGAGATCGAACGGCAGGCTGACCAGCCGTTGCAGTGGCGCGGTTTCGGGGCGCGCCGGCGTCAGCGCTCCAAGAGGGACCACGCCAAACGGGTGGTAGTCGTGACTGGGCGGGAGTCGAATCCACGCTGTCGGTCGTCGCCACGGCCGAGAGCAAGTCGAGTCGCTTGTGTATGTGAGCGGGCGGTGGACAGAGTGAAGGCCTCCGGACTCCACATCGGACGACCGGCGGAGGAGATGTCTCTGTCACCACCGCGCACTCCTGCGCGTAGCAGCGCTCTGGACATTGACGCCGTGGTGGAGGCTGTCATCACCCGGCTGACCAGCGCCGGCACCATCGGAGCGGCACGAGCGACATCTGAGTCAGTGCCAGAGTCGGATGAGAGGAAGCCGGTGGTCGGCGTAGAGGTGACGGCGACGGGGTCCAGCTTCGTTCAGCATCGCCTCTGGCTGGAGGAGCTGCGGGCGCAGCACATATCTTCAGTGCGGTTCGGCACCCGGGAGAGGGAGGAGGTGCGGGCGCTCCTTGTCATAGGAGACGGCGGCGGACCCCCCAGCGACCACCACGCCTGGTACTGGGCCAGAGTCCGGCTGATGCTGATCGTCGCGCATCATGGGTGGGCGCCGGCGATCGACGACGCGCGTACCAGCGACATGGACAAGAGACTTTAGCGAGAGTTGTGTGCTAATGTTCGTCGTTCAGCGTGCGTCTGAGACGAAGGACGCGGCCGGAAGAAGGATGGAAAAGCACGCGGCCTGAATAAGAACATATTATAAGAGAAGTGCAAACGAATGATAGATTACGAGGATAATGAATATTAGACTATGCTATTTTAAACGAACATTTGCGGTGGAGAATTACTGAAAGCGAAGAAATACATTAAATATATACATAATACATATTTGCCTGTTGGCGGCGCTGCCGTCGCAGCGGCGGTGCCCCCCCCCCCCCCCCCCCCAGCCAGAGCGAAGGCACTACAATTCCCTCCCCCTAGCCGCGGACCGGAGGGGCGGGGCGAAACAGAACACATGTGGGTCACACGGAAGAGAAACGAGTATTTACAAGCGGAAACGCACACATTTGTACCCGGCACGGACAAGGGGCGGCACCGACACGTGCAACACACGGGAACGGGCAGGCGTGTTCACCACCCGACCAGACCTGGTACGGAGAATGGGGCGTGGCTGGTCGGGTGCGGCAGGTGGCGGGGGCGGGGCGGGTGGCGGTTGGGCCGGCGGGGGGCGGGGCGTGCGGTCGCTGGTCTGGCGCTGCGGAACGCGGCGGCAGCAGGAGCAAGAAGTCCTCATCCTGTTCGAAGTCGTCCGTCGCCGACGCCGCGCGGCGTGTAGCCGGGTCTTGAGGCGTCGATGTGTCTGGCATGTCGAGGTGGGCGGGCTTGACGCGGTCAAGCGAGACCACGTCATGCCGGTTCCCGCGGTCCACCGTCATCGTTTTCGCACTGCGAGCCAGGACCTTGAACGGTCCGTCGTACGGGTGCTCCAGCGCTCGTTTGATGGCGTCATGCCGCACAAAAACGTGCGTGGCGTCCTGTAGCGTGCGCGGCACGTGACCCGAGGGCTTCGGCGCGCGCGGGGGGACGCAGCGGAACTGTCGCATGGCGGCTCGAAGGGCGGCGGCGTATGACGCCGGGTCGGCGGCGGACGTGACCGGCCGGGGAGCGAGGTACTCTCCCGGCAGGCGGAGCGTCGTGCCGTAGGTGAGCTCCGCAGCGCTGCATCCCAGGTCCGTTTTGAGAGCTGACCGGATGCCTAGCAGTACGGCAGGCAGAGCGGTGGTCCAGCTTCGGCAGTCCGACGCGCGCAGTGCTGCCTTTAGCTGTCGGTGGAACCGCTCCACCATACCGTTGCTCTGCGGGTGATAGCTGGTCGTCCGTTGCCGGTCGCAGCCCAGCAGGTTCGACAGCTCTTTCCACAGGCCTGATTCGAACTGGGCGCCGCGGTCTGTCACGATGTAGCTCGGAACACCGAACCGGGACACCCAGCCGCTGACGAACGCGCGGGCGACCGTCGACGTGCGCGTGTCGGCCAGCGGGATCGCTTTCGGCCAGCGCGTGTAGCGGTCCACGCAGGTCAAGAGGTGCGTGAAGTCGGCCGAAGGCGGCAGCGGGCCCACGATATCGATGTGGACGGCGTCGAACCGGTCGTCAGGAGCTGGGAAGACGCCCACTGGCGTCTTCGTGTGCCGGTGCACCTTAGTCCGCTGACAGGGGATGCATGACTGCGCCCACCGTCGGATGTCGCGCCGCATTCCAGGCCAGACGTACCGGCGGGCGATGAGCTCATGCGTGGCGCGGACACCTGGATGGGCGAGTCCGTGCAGCCGACGGAACACGTGCCGGCGGAGAGGCTCCGGGGCCCATGGCCGGTCGACGCCTGTTGACACGTCGATCAGCAACGTCCGTTCGCTGCTGAGCTTCATCTCACGCAGCTGGAGGCTGTGGTCCGACGCGCGGAAGCTGAGCAGCTCCGCGTCGGCAGCCTGCGCGTCGGCCAGTGCTGTGAGGTCGTCCAGCGGTGGCTGTGGAGAACGAAGCAACGCCACCGTCCGTGACAGCGCGTCAGGCGCCACATTCCCTCGCCCGGGCACGTGGCGAACGTCGGTCGTGAACTGCGCCACGTAGTCCAGGTGGCGCGTTTCCCGCGGCGAATGACGATCGGTGCAGTTTCCGACGGCGTGGACGAGGGGCTTGTGATCGGTATACACAATCAGCTCCCGGCCCTCGACAGCGTGACGGAAGTGCCGGATAGCGAGGTACACCGCCAGCAGCTCCCTGCCGAACGTGCTGTACCTCGTCTCCGTTGGTGTCAGCATCCTTGAGAAGAAGGCTAGAGGCTGCCAATCGCCTCCGTGGTGCTGCTGGAGGACGGCGCCAACTCCCGCGTCGGACGCGTCGACGTGGACGCTCAGCGGCGCGGTCGGCACCGGGTGAGCCAGCAACGTGGCGGAGGCCAGCGGGCGTTTGACGCTGAGGAACGCTTCGTCGGCGGCGTCCGTCCACGTCACCAGCTTCGTCCGTTTCCCGCCAGGGCGTTTGTCCAGCAGCTGATGCAGTGGGCGAAGGAGTGTTGCGGCGTTCGGCACGAAGCGGTGGTAGTATGTTGCCATGCCAGCGAAGCGTCGCACCTGCTGCTCGTGTGTCGGTCGCGGGAACTCGGCGATGGCTGTCACCCGGTCCGGCAATGGCGTGATGCCGTCGGCCGCTACCTCGTGTCCGAGGAATCGGAGCCGAGGACGCACTTTGGTTTGTTTACCACCACGCCATTGTCCTGCAGGCGTCGCAGAACCTGGCACAGGTGGCTGAAGTGGTCTTCGAGAGTCGCGCTGGCGATAAGTATATCGTCAATATACACAAAGCAGGCGGGGAGCCCCCAAAGACCTCGTCCATGAAGCGCTGGCACGTTTGGGCAGCATTGCACAAGCCGAAAGGCATGCGCACAACCTCCCAAAGGCCGAAAGGCGTAGTGATGGCCGTCTTCGGGATGTCGGCCGGCTCCACCGGAATCTGGTGGAACGCCCGAGCCAGATCCAGTTTGCTGAAGAAGCGGCAGCCGGCGAGGTGGGCGTTGAAATCCTGGAGATACGGCAGCGGGTTACGATCAGGTACAGTCACCTTGTTTAGTGCCCGGTAGTCTCCGCATGGTCGCCACTTGCCTGGGGTCGCCTTGGGCACCATGTGCAGCGGGGCCGCCCAGCTGCTGTCCGACGGCTGGACGACGCCCTCAGTGCGCATGCGCTCAAACTCCCGGCGTGCGACGCGCAGGCGGTCGGGAGCGAGGCGGCGCGGCCGAGCGAAACACGGCGGCCCGTGAGTCTGTATGTGGTGCGTCACGCTGTGCAGCACCGGTACCGCGCCCGGCGGTCCGTTGGTGACGGTTGGGAACTCCTCCCACATCCCGCCGAGCGGTCCTTTGACGAGCTCCAGGCGGCGCAATCCAGCCAGCTGGGCGATGGACGCGATACCAGCCGCACATATGTCGCCACTGGTTGACCGGAGCACACGCTCGCCCATGTCGACCGTCAGCTGGTAATGGGCCAGGAAATCGGCGCCGAGAATTGGTGATGTGCTGATTCCAAAACCGGGTCAGTTTGGTCATATAGTCCCAGTCATAAAGTCTTGGTCATACAACCTTAGTACAGTCATACAGCTTCAGAATCAGTGACGTATGATCTGCCTAACCTTTTATTAGTACAGTCATACATCTTCAGAATCAGTGACGTATGATCTGCCTAACCTTTTGTTATAGTAACCTTGCGCCAACTGACGCCGGCCGGCGATCTACTCTCTGATTGGTCGACAGTTCCCAGCGTCGGCCGCCAGGGCGGCGCCAGGCGGTGTGGCCAGTGGCGGCAGCGGGCCGGGGCAACAGTGATTTCCAGGGGGCAACGTGTTTTCAGTGTCGTTGGCATTATAGGCTTCATGTTTGTATATGCATACATTTTGGGTGGGTATTAGATGATTTTTCCTGCGCTTTCCAGCCATGTGATTTGTATCGCTTAAGGCGGCCACACACTACGCATTCGGCGCCCGATATCCCTGCGAAATTCCGCCTCGGAAAATCGCGGCGATACCGCTGAATATCGTCCTTATTCCGGCGGATTCGGCACTGTCTGCTCGCGAGATTCCGCCCCGCCGACCTACAGCATGTCGCAACCTGTGCCTACAGCCTGTCCCAAGGTAAATTAATGATGACCATTTTTCGACGAAAATGTAAGTTTAGAACCACGAAACTTTTACACAATAAATTTCACAGCGGCAAGAGCATGCTTTTCACAATTTTTACCTCTGTCTTGCATAGATTCGCCACTGTTAGCCTGATCAATTTTGTTGTCCGCGGCTCCGCGGCGTTCAGTCGCGGAAAAAAAGCTCGTTCGAATCAGCTTTTTTCCGCTGGTCCGCAAATGGCCGGCCGACGACATTCGTCCGCGATTTTTGGCGTTTCGGCTGACGCGAAGGCGGAAAGTCGCTAAAGATGCGCGGAAAGTCGTAGCGATATCGCGACCTCCGCGCGCCGAATGGCCTAGTGTGCGGCCGCCTTTAGCTCCGTTTGTTTGTTGACGGTACGGCGGTTTGCAAAATTGACGTTGGAAAAAAAATGGCAATGGGTATGTTACAGGCCGATTTTAGAACTGAAATATTGCTTTAGAACGTTAATTTTTACATGCAGTTTAGAGACGGCACATGGGCCTTTACATTGACATTGATTTTATCACTTCACGTCCCATTGGTTCCGATTGGTTCCGAGCACTAATTTGAATCGTGAAAGACTTGATAAAAGCCTAAATTGCAGCTTTTTAGTGATTACCTTTGCACATGCAACGCGGCGCTGATGGACCGACAGCGCACATTGTGTGCCGCTTCTTCCTCTGCTCATCTGTGTTTTCGGCTTGTCGGTGCGACCTGTGGTTACCGAAATATCAGCCAGGTATGCAACAATGTTTGGTCGATAATTTCGTACACGGCGTTTTCGCTAAAATAGTGTAGTGTCAATGGAGGAATCGTCCGTTTTTGCACGCGGCGCCACGCACAAACGACGGAACCGACGATGATGGGACTAAAAGTTTCAGATAGAGATGCACCAGTCGAGTCGATTGGTTTGGTCACGACGCTCCAAGTGCCTTCGTCGTTGAGCTATTAAGATTCTCCCAACCGACAACAGGTGAGGCAAGCGAGGCTTCACTTTCTCCCATATGCACTAGTGTTGAAGAGCGTCGACAATAGGCTAAGCCTGAGCGCGTCGACGTTACGCTTTTTATAATAGAGGACTAGATGGATGTTATGTATATGGCATGCATTTTATATAGCCTGCAATTTATATAGCCAGTCAGTGGTGTGGTGGGTGTGGTGGGTGTAGGTGTGGGTGGTGTGGGTATGGTGTGTGTTGTGGGTGTGGTAGTGGGATGTAAATATATATGACCTGCAATTTATATAGCCTAAAAAAGAGGGGTAAAAAAACTTTTTGGACATTTTTGAATATTTTACTTGGAAGTTGTTGGACCCTGACAACCACTGGCTCGCTAAGCGAGCACTCTATCCAATGTACTGGCCGGCCGCCGGCCTGACCATAGCCGGCCGCGGCGGCGGGCGAGCGTGACACACCCTCGACCGACTGGCGGCGACCGCTGACTGCCGCCGACTGACACGCCGCCGACTGACGCCGTCCGGCGATCTACTCTCTGATTGGTCAACACAGCAGTTCCTAGCTTCGGCCGCCAGGGTGGCGCCAGGCGGTGGGGCCGGTGGCGGCAGCGGGCCGGGCATCAGTGATTTCCATTGGGCAGCGTGTTTTCAGTGTCAGTTGTTGACATTATAGGCTTCCTGTTTGTATATATGAATACATTGTGGGTGGGTATTATACGATTTTGCCTGCGCTTTCCAGCCATGTGATTTGTATCACTTAGCTCAGTTTGTTTGTTGACGGTACGGTGGTTTGCAAAATTGACGTTGGAAAAAGTGTCAATGGGTATTTTACAGGCGGGTTTTAGATCTGAAATATTGCTTTAGAAGGTTAGTTGGTACATGGATTTTAGAGACGGTACCTTCGTCGACACGTTGGCGTTGTATTTTATGTGTTTAAGTCGAATAGATGCTGAGTATTAATTTAAAACGTGAAGCACTGCATAACAGCCTAAATTGCAGCTTTTTAGCGATAACCTTTGCACATGCAACGCGCCGCTGCTGGACAGACAGTGGATATTGTGTGCCGCTTCTTCCTCTGCACATCTGTGTTTTCGGCTTGTTGGTGCGACTTGTGGTTGCCGAAATATCAGCCAGGTATGCACAAATGTTTGGTCGATGATTTCGTACACGGCGTTTTCGCCGAAAACTGTATTGTCAATGGATGAATCGCCCGTTTTTGCGCGCGGCGCCACGCAAAAACGCCGCAACCGACGATGATGGGACTTAAAGTTTCAGAATCCGGTGCACTAGTGGAGTCGATTGGTTTTTGTCACGACGCTCCCAGTGCATTAGTGCTGGAGCTATTAAGCGCCAACCAACAGACACCAGGTGAGGCATCGTATGCTTCCATAGGATAAGCCTGAAACCTCGGACAGTTGTCTAGTGTTGAAGAAAGACGATAATAGGCTAGTGTTGAAGCGCGTAGACAATAGGCTAGTGTTGGAGCGCATAGACGTTACTCCTTTTATAATATAGGACTAGATGGGTGTAATGTATATGGCCTGCCTTTTATATAGCCTGCAATTGATATAGCTAGCTAATTTATATAGCAGGCGAGCGTGGCGAACGTGGCGGCGGTAGCGGGCGATGGTGGGGCGGTGGCGAGGCGGTGGCAGGGCGTGGGCGGTGTCGGGGGTTGGCGTGGGCGGTGCCGGGGCGGTGGCAGGGTGGTGTCGGGGCGGGGTGGGCAGTGTCGGGGCGGTGTCGGGCGTGTCGGGCGCGTCCAATTAAATCCGATCAGGACGGCCTAAGACTCGTTCGTGACGAAAAAGCAATTCGCCGTCGCCAGGATTCGAACCGGACCGCTCCGCGCCCAAGTTTGGCACCCTAGCATTGAGCTAGATCGGCTGATGATAGTCAGGGCTTATTTTCGATACAGTAACCGGCGGCGGCTAGGCGATCGCAGCGGCGGTCTCTATAGCAACCGAGACTCATTCTCTGGTCGCGAGTGAATTGGACCAGACGGCGCGACATAGATGTTGTAGCGTTGTAGGTAACCTGTCATTATAAGCTTCATGTTTGTATGTATGAATACATTTTGGGTGGGTATTAGATGATTATGCCTGCGCTTTCCAGCCATGTGATTTGTATCACTTAGCTCAGTTTGTTTGTTGACGGTACGGTGGTTTGCAAAATTGACGTTGGAAAAACTGGCAATGGGTATGTTACAGGCGGATTTTAGAACTGAAATATTGCTTTAGAGCGTTAATGTTTACGAGCAGTTTAGAAACGGTACATGGGCCTACACATTGACATTAGCTTCGTCACTTCACGTCCCATTGGTTTCGAGCACTAATTTGAATCGTGGAAGACTTGATGAAAGCCTAAATTGCAGCTGTTTAGCGATTACCTTTGCACATGCAACGCGCCGCTGATAAACCGACAGTGCATTTTGTGTGCCACCTCTTACTCTGCACATCTGTGTTTTCGGCTTGTCGGTGCCACTTGTGGTTGCCGAAATATCAGCCAGGTATGCAACAATGTTTGGTCGATAATTTCGTACACGTCATTTTCGCTAAAATAGTGTATTGTCAATGGAGGAATCGCCCGTTTTTGCACGCGGCGCCACGCACAAACGACGCAACCGACGATGATTGGGACTAAAAAATGTCAGAAACCTATGCACCAGTCGAGTCGATTGTTTGTTTTTTGTCACGACGCTCTGCATGCCTTAGTTCTGGAGCTATTAAGCGCCGCCCAACAGACACCTAGTGAGGCTGAAGCTTTTCCATAGGCCTTAGTGTTGAATCGCTCGGACAATTGGCTAAGCCTGAAGCGTCCGACAATAGGGTAGGGAACACCTGTTGGGGTCAGATGAAATTAATAAATAATGGACTTTCGTCATTCACAAATCGAGGTATAAATTTCTTACTTCGCTCTAGTTCTTCGAAACGAAGCCTTTCTTTTTTTGCCCCGAGGGCATGGGCGGGTGATGACGTCACTACATAGCTGGCCGGTTGGAGGCGAATACAGCGGCACATGTTTTTCGTAAATAACTCGTAAACGAAAAGAGGCAGGCCATTGCTACTTCGTGACATTTGAGCCAACACAATAGTGGATCACTTAACACAAAATATATCAATTTGTCGGTAAATTTTTGAGTTATATGAATTTGAAATCGAAGATGGCAGCGAGAATCGCTGTCGTCCAAGCGATATCTCAGGCACCAGCAGTCGGATCGGGATGATTCAAACGCCATTCGGCATCTCTGGGTAACCTGATGTCAGAAACATCTCATATACCCCATTATGGTGACCTATGACGTCACGGAGAGGTCAAGTTAGGTCACGTTCTAACTTGACCTCTCCGTGACGCCATAGGTCACCATAATGGGGTCAATTAGATGTGTCTGACATCAGGTTATCCAGAGATGCCGAATGACGTTTGAATCATCCCGATCCGACTGCTGGTGCCTGAGATATCGCTTCACCGACCGCGATTCCCGCCGCCATCTTCGATTTAAAATTCATATAATTCAAAAAATTACTGACATTTTTTTTTATTATTATTGCGTCAAACGATCCCCTGTTGTGTTGGCTTAAATGTCACGAAGTAGCAATGGCCTGCTTCTCTTCGTTTAGGAGTTGTTTACGAAACACATGTGCCACTGTGCCTCCAACCATGTGTCTCCAACCGGACAGCTATAGTATGGCGTCACGACTAATTCGACCAATCGCCATCCAGTATTTTTTTGTTTTTTTGCGATTTTTTTTAATGGATTCATTGTTTTGAAAGAAAGAAAAAACGAACTGTATAATGTGTAAAAAAATGATCTTCCAACGAATATACTTTAACCCCACCTTACGAAAATAGTCCCTACCCTATTGGTTAAGCCTGAAGCGTCCTACAATTGGCTAAGCCTGAAGCGTCCGACAATAGCCCAAGCCTGAGCGCGTAGATGTTGCTCCTTTTATAATTCAAAATTGTAGAAAAGTGAGAAACATGTTTACATATTTTTCATAGTTGGAAGATTTCCACCGGGCCGTCGCTCGGAAAGTGGGAGGAGCTTGTGTGTGTGTGTGTGTGTGTGTATGTGCGTGCGTGCGTGCGTGCGTGCGTGCGTGCGTGCGTGCGTGTGTGTGTGTGTGTGTATGTGTGTGTGTCCGACGGAGCATATTGGCACGTGAAGCCCAAACGGCCGGTCCGATTTCGACGCGGGTGACACCGCTCGATGCGGAAAAACGGGGGCCAGATGATGGTATTATTTTCGGGTCAATAAATGGCACGTGCCATGTACCAAGTGGCAAAAAGTGTGCGCCTGCATTTTTCTCCTTTTTTGCCTCCTCAGGTCACACGGTTGGTGACACAGACTTGATACTCGCAGGTCACGTGCGCGATACAGCGGAAGGAAATCCGTTGGAGTCACCGACCCCGAGGGGGCAAAATAAACCCACCAGGGGTTTCTTTTGCCCCCTCGGCCTGCGTGGAAATCTTCGAACTCTGAAAAACATGTAAACATGTTTCTCATCTTTCTACAATTTTGAACTAGAGTTTGGCAATGCGTAAAACCAAATTATTGACTTGGGGTCAAAATCGTGACTTGGTTTTGTAATTTGTACTCACTACACAGATGCCGCGACATCTATATAGCTCGCTAAGTTATCGCAACAGCAGCGACATATATTATTGGCAATGACAATGAGTTATGACAGAGCAGACCTACTCTGCCCCCCCCCCCTGTGTAAGGGGGGGGGGGCTGGTATTTCATCCCCCCTCGGGGTCGGCGACACACAAACAAGCTCCTCCCACTTTCCGAGCGACGGCCCGGTGGACATCTTCGAACTCTGAAAAACATGTAAACATGTTTCTCATCTTTCTACAATTTTGAATTAGAGTTCGGCAATGTGATCGGGGCATTGCCTTGTGGTCAAAATCGTACGATAATTCCGTAGTTTGGCCCCAGTCGGCCAGGCCACCGCTGACTGGCCGTTGCGGTGACCTCAGACTGTGACGTCACCACAAGCCGCCACTGGGTGGCGTGCCTCAGTGCTGTGCGGCACAATATCCACGGCCGGCACCAGCTGACAGCGGAGGCCCGCTGCTTCAAAATCGTAATTTGGTTTTACCCCCCCCCCCCCTGGAGGGTTTATTTTGCCCCCTCAGCATTGGCAGCCATTAATGGATTTTGGGCCGCTGTATCGCGCACGTGACCTGCGAGTATCAAGTCTGTGTCACCAATCGTGTGACCTGAGGAGGCGAAAAAGAAAACAAAATGTTGGCGCCCACTTTTTGGCACTTGGCACGTGCCACGTGCCATCGATTGACCCGAAAATGATACCACCATCTGTCCGCCGTTTTGCCGCATCGAACGGTGCCACTCGCGTCGAAATCGGCCCAGCCGTTTGGGCTCCAGGTGCCAATATGCTCCGTTGGACACACACACACACACAAGCTCCTCCCACTTTCCGAGCGACAGCCCAGTGGAAATCTTCGAACTCAGAAAAACATGTAAACATGTTTTTCTTCTTTCTACGATTTTTAACTAGATGCCGCCAATGCCACAGGGGCATTGCCTTGGGGTTAAAATCGTACGATAATTCCATAATTTGGCCCCAGCCGGCCAGGCTGCCGCTGATTGGCCGTTGCGGTGACCTCAGACTGTGACGTCACCACAAGTCGCCACTGGGCGGCGTGCCTCAGTGCTGTGCGGCACAGTATCCACGACCGGCCGGCACCAGCTGACAGCGGGGGCCCGCTCCTTCAAAATGGTAATTTGGTTTTACCCCCTAGGGGTTTATTTCGCCGCCCTCTGGATCGGCGGCCATTAATGGATTTTGGGCCGCTTTATCGCGCACGTGACTTGCGAGTAGCAAGTCTGTGTCACCAACCGTGAGACCTGAGGAGGCGAAAAAAAATGATTGCACCCACGTTTTGGTACTTAGCACGTGCCATCTATTGACCCGCAAATGGTATCATCATCTGGCCCCCGTTTTACCGCATCGACTGGCACCACCCGCGTCAAAATCGGCCCGGCCGTTTGGGCTCCACGTGCCAATATGATCCGTTGGACAGACACACAGGCACACAGACACACACACACACACACACACACACACACACACACACAGACACACACACACACACACACACACACACACACACACACACACACATACACACACAGCCACACACTCACACAGGCACACAGACACACACACACATGCACACACGCACGCACGCACGCACGCACGCACGCACGCACGCACGCACGCACGCACGCACGCACGCACACACACACACGCACGCACGCACGCACGCACGCACGCACGCACGCACGCACGCACGCACGCACGCACGCACACACACACACACACACACACACACACACACACACACACACACACAGAGATAACCAGGGGGCGTTTAACGCCCCCCCCCCCCCCCCCCCAGTCAATGGTGTTCGCCTGGGACCCTAGCCAATGCCGGGTTAACGGTTTTTTGGGAGGGGAGGGGCAAAAAAGACATGTTGCCCCCTCCCCTTCCAGGCTTTTGGGAAGGCATGACCTGGTTGCCCCCCCCCCCCCCCTGGATCCGCCAGTGCCCCATCGCCCCCCCCCCCCTTGTATCCGCGCCTGGTGCATAGACCTGTTCACGACCACCTGCGGTTCGGCTGTTTCCGGCAGGCTCTATCCCCCGTCCCTTTCCTCATGCGTCATCACAAGCAGGCGTCTCTTGAACACTGAATGCCGCGACGCGCCACTTCACGGGACATTCATCCTGCGGTCGCTCCGTGCCAACCGCCGGAACCGCAGCCGAGTGACGTCATACCTTTCGCCCCATCCCCACTTTTAGTTACCTCACCGCGCCCAAGGCCCTAGATACTAGGTAGACCCGTCCTGGGTAGGCAGCGAATAGGGTGACGTCAAAGGCACGTGACGTCACACGCACCCTATTAAAATAGTGTTAAATTGGCCTACTTCCGCGTCCTACCATTGTAATACCTTAGGTGCCAGCGGGATGAATTAAGCACTAATGATAGATTCGAATGTCCTCTACAGCTCGCTTTTCGGTAATTTTCTCCTAAATTGCAAGGGTGAGCCGCTAGGCGATGTCAAACCGAGACATGCAAAAAGTGGGAGGTCCATGCCCATATAAAGTCAAGGCCCGCCCCTGTACACAAACATGGCGGTCGCGCCGGTCTCGAACGCTCCCGATTCGGCCACCCCATTGGTGGAAACCGTGACTGACGCCATCGAACCGTGACGTCATTGCACAGGTTCAAGGTTGGACACGTTACGGAGATAGGCATGACGATACTACAGTACTGAAATATACACTACTTCGACTACTACTTCGTAGTATAATTTAATATGACCGCTTCCAAATGCTACTACATGTACTGAAAATACACTGCTTTGACTACTACTTCGTATATTTGCTGGCGTTTAATTAAATAAATAAAGATATAATCTATGGAAATACAAGTTATTGATAGCAAACAATACGTTTAATTTATAATAGACAAAACATTTACGATAACAATTATATCTTGTCTAATTAATTTGGGCGTTATATTCCTTACTGTTCTACCCGTTGTTCTATTACTCTGGGCATGACACCCCCTGCAAGTTGCTGACCGCCGAACTGCAGCCAACCGCAGGGTCTGTGAACAGGCCTCAGATTTGCAGTAACTTATGGCCGTCAAGTTAGCGGCATATTCGTATTCGTTTTTAGCGTCTAGTTCCGATTTTCAGCGTCGAGCTCCCCAAACTTAGCATATGGGTAGATCTCATCGAGTTATGCACGAATATGCAATCTGTTTTGATCTAGGACGAACGGCTTGACCTCCAGAGGTCATTGAAATATCACCGCACGGGGTACCCTCTATTTGTTTCGTTTACCGTCCAATTTAATCGCAAAGGAGCTCAAACGACTTGCCGGCACCCCAGCTTGCGTCAGGAAAAACAAAAATCACCTAGAGGTCAAAGGTCAAGGTCAAAGCGAGAAATACGAGGTTTTTAAACTTCGGTACCAGCTTGGGTACCCTTTAGTTTGTTTTCGTTTACCGTCCGATTTGCTCACAATGGGCAAAAAGGGACTTACCGGCACGTCAGCTTGCGTCAGGAAAGCATAAATCATCTAGAGGTCAAAGGTCAAGGTCACGGAGACAATACGAGATTTTAAGCTTGGGTACCCTCTAGTTTTTGTTTTCGTTTATCGCCCGATTTTCTCGCAAAGGGCAAAAAGGAACTCGCCGGCACGCCGGCTTGCGTCAGGACAAACATAAAAAAGTAATCCAGAGGTCAAAAGTCAAAGTCACAAAGACGAATACGAGTTCTTAAGCTTCGGTACCAGCTTGGGTACCCTCTAGTTTTTTTCGTTTACCGTCCGATTTGCTCGCAAAGGGCAAAAAGGGCCTCGCAGGCACGCCGGCTTGCGTCAAGAAAAACAAAAAAATAGTGCAGAGGTCAAAGGTCAAGGTCACAAAGACGAATACGAGTTCTTAAAGGAAATAGTTCACCTTCAACATTAGTTTTAAAATGAGATAGCAGTTTTGTAGCCAATGTTGGGAAACCTCTATCTGCAAGTTTTCTTGACTGAAAAGACTTTCCAGCCGAATATATCTGATTTTTTGGCGAAGGAATGCGGTGCTGGCGAAAGAATGTTGTACTGGTTCTAGCCCGGGCAGAGGCTATACCATCAGCCAATCAGCTTGCAGCTGGTGCTAGCAAGCGAACGCCGGCTGCCGGTTGGCACATTTCCAATGCGAGTCTATCCTTACGCGACTACTTTCGAATCTGATTGGCTGAACCATTTTGTACATTCGCGTGACGTCAGGACTCTGACTCAGAGAGTATGCATATAGTTTTGATAAACAATACAATTTTACGACCTTATGTCCTGAATCGGCGCGATATAAGGCCATTTTTGACAATATAAAAATACATTGTATTAAAAAATATAATCAAATCGTGTTTGGTAAAAAATTTCAGGGTGAACTATTTCCTTTAAGCTTCGGTACCAGCTTGGGTACCCTCTAGTTTTGTTTTCGTTTACGGGCCAATTTGCTCGCAAAGGGCAAAAAGAGACTCGCCGGCACGTTAGCTTGCGTCAGGAAAAACAAACAAATCATCCAGAGGTCAAAGGCCAAGGTCACAGAGACAAATACGAGTTTTTAAGCTTCGGTACCAGCTTAAGTACCCTCTAGTTGTTTCGTTTACCGTCCGATTTGCTCGCAAAGGGCAAAAAGGGACTCGCCGGCAAGGTGGTACCGAAGCTTAAAATCTCGTATTCCTCCCCGTGACCTTGACCTTTGACCTCTGGATGATTTTGTGTATTTCCTGACGCAAGCCGGCGTGCCGGCGAGTCCCTTGTTGTCCTTTGCGAGCAAATCGGACGTTAAACGAGAAAAACTAGAGCGTACCCAAGCTAGTACCGAAGCTTAAAAACTCGTATTGGCCTCTGTGACTTTGACCTTTGACCTCTGGATAATTCTTGTTTTTTCCTGACGCAAGCTGGCGTGCCGGCGAGTACTTCTTGACCTTTGCGAGCAAATCGGTTTGTAAATTTAAAAAAAACTAAAGGGTACCCAAGCTGGTACAGAAGCTTACCCGCGCACTGCAGGGGCTTTGCGCCGAACACGAACTGCAGGGGGGTTGATTTCCGCCCCCCCCCCCCCCCCTCTGAGATCTCGAAAACTACGCTACGTAGCGAGAAGCGGAAAACGGTATTTGATAGCTTGATACATGTTCTATCGAAAGTATTACTGTATTGTTTTAGGTCAGGTCAAAATTGAGGTCACCAGAGGTCATCAAGGGTCAAATTTTCCAGTTTTTTCTCCTGTTTTAGGACATCGCTCCAGAAATTCCCATATATCTCAGAAACTATGCTAGTTAGAAACAAACGGAAAAAAACAAACGCCAGCCAGCGAAATTTGTAATCGCCAAGGTGTCCTCAAATTTGATCTCAGGTCAATATTTGAGGCTCCAGAGGTCAAAAAAGGAAAAAATTGCGTTTTTTTTGCTAAATCGTTTTTCGCTATTAACTTCTTTTTTTAATGTAATAACGATAACAGAAAACTGTTTACGCCATTGTGTTTATCTTGTCAAGGCGCTTTGAATGATATACATGGTGACCTTGTTAAATTAACTTAAAAAAATTGACCTCAGGTCAAGGTCAAGTGGTGACCCAAGTAGGGTATGTTGCATATGGGAAGACGTGTTTCGACGAGACAAACACATTGATGTCTGTTTTACTTTTCTATCTTCATTATGTCGGGAGTTATTGACAAAAAAAAGTGATGGTGACCTCGCATAACCTCAAATGACCCAATAGGGGTCACTGAACAAAACTTACACTTGGATCATAAAGAATATCCTATAATAACATGATCCAGAAGTAATTGGACTAATATCATGCATATCCTTAGCATTTATATATTTCCCCATTGACTTATTATGGGGATATTACGAAATTGACCTGACCTTAGGTCACCGATATCAAAATTCCGAGATAAACGAATTGTAAGTACTTATGCCTTCATGACATCCTGTAAGTTTCAAATTGATCGGTGAAAAACCCTGGCTTTGGCACAACTGCAAACAATTTTGGAGGTGAGGTCACTTGACCTGGTCTAGTGACCTGACCTGAGATGACCCGAGGTTATTTTTTTTTAAAGTGTGCGCAATTGATGTGCTGACAGGTGTGTGAAAACCCGGCGGCGCTGCGCGCCGTCGTTTTTTCCCTATCTTTGAAAAACCTGAGTGGGGGGGGGGGCGGAAATCACCCCTCCCCCCCTGCAGTGCGCGGGTTAAAATCTCGTATTCGTCCCCGTGACCTTGACCTTTGACCTCTAGATGATTTTGGTTTTTCCTGACGCAAGCTAACGTGCCGGCTTGTTGCCCTTTGCGAGCAAATCGGCCCGTAAACGAGAGAAAAAAAACTAGAGTGTACCCAAGCTGGCTTAAAGGGATTATACGGGTTTTTCCCAGAATAATTGAGTTACATAGTAAAACGTACTTATAAAGGTAGTAGAAGTCCCACGGTAGCCACATTTTTCTTGAAATGACCTCTTCTGCACGTAAGGACATTCAAAAGTGCGCGGTGATGCCACCGCGTATTTTCTGCAGGACCGGCTGAGGCAGAGCCAGTCATCTCTTTTATGTCAATAAAAACACCTCACTTATGGCATATTTCCGGTAAAATAAGCAATATGTGAAAGAAAATAAACTTGTTTTGTTCCAACGACAGCAGCAGTTACCTAGTTTTCCCATAAAACTCGGTATTTTTCATGAATTTTCATGCCAAAAAATGTACGCCACCACCAAATTATCAACGCTAAAGGCCAGAGAAAAGAAAACCACAAAAACACAAAACCTCAACGAACAGTGTGTAGTTATACAAAGTCCTGTCAGTCTTGAATTGCATAATAATTTTGTGATCCAGTGTAGGACTAGCAGATAATTTAAAACTCTAAAATTGATCTTAAGATAAAAGTGGTGGACAGTAGTGCCGATCAAGTACTCGTTATCTGATACTAGTCTCGAAAACGCCCAAGTTTTAACGCTGATAATTGCTGAAATAATGGACTAAATGAGCATTGAGGTCCCTGTTATAAGTCTTAAACGTGTTAAAGTTCATACTACTGCAAAAGAATGCATTTCCTTTCAGAACGGAAACCCGTATAATCCCTTTAAAAGCTCGTATTCGTCTCTGTGACTTTGACCTTACCTCTGGATTATTTTTGTTTTTCCTGACGCAAGCTGGCGTGCCGGCGAGTCCCTTTTGACCTTTGCGAGCAAATCGGTTTGTAATTTTTTTTTTTAAAACTAGAGGGTACCCAAACTGGTACAGAAGCTTAAAATATCGTATTGGTCCTCGTGACCTTGACCTTTTACCTCTGGATGATTTTTTTGTTTTCCTGACACCAGCCGACGTGCCGGCGAGTCTTTTTTTCCCTTGGCGAGCAAATAGGACGATACACGAGAGAAAAAACTAGTGGGTACCCACGCTGGTACTGATGCTTAAATACTCGTATTCGTGTGTGACCTTGACCTTTGACCTCTGGATGATTTGTGTTGTTGTTCCTGACGCATGCTGTTGTGCCGGCGAGTCCCTGTTTGCCCTTTGCGAGCAAATCGGCCCGTAAACGAAAAATAGAAGGTACCCAAGCTGGTACCGATGCTTAAAAACTCGTATTCGTCTCTGTTACTTTGACATTTGACCTCTGGACGATTTTTTGTATTTCCTGACGCAAGCTGGCGTGCCGGCGAGTCCCTTTTTGACCTTTGCGAGCAAATAAGCTTGTAAACGAAAACAAACTAGAGGGTACCCAAGCTAGTACCGAAGCTTAAAATCTCGTATTCGTCCCCGTGACCTTGACCTTTGACCTCTGGACGATTTTTTTTCCCGACGCAAGCTAACGTGTCGGCGAGTCCCTTTTTGCCATTTACGAGCAAATCGGACGGTAAACGAAAAAAAAAACTAGAGGATACCCAAGCTGAGCCCGAAGCTTAAAATCTCGTATTCGTCTCCGTGACCTTGACCTTTGACCTCTAGGTGATGTTTTTACCTGACGCAAGCTGGGGTGCCAGCGAGTCGTTTGAGCCCCTTTGCGATTACAGCGGACGGTAAACGAAACAATTAGAGGTTACCCCGTGCGGTGACATTTCAATGACCTCTGGAGGTCAAACCGTTTGTCCCAGGTCAAAACGGATTGCATATGCATGCATAACTCGATGAGATCTACCCATATGCTAAGTTTGGGGACAATCGGAACTCAACTCTGAAAACGAATACGAATACGACGCTAACTTGACGCACATCAGTAACTTAGGACGACACTTCAATACATTTATGGCGCATTGCGACGGTTTGAGCTAATAAATATTTTGTTCTGCTCCGAGGAGTTTGAGTTAGGACAGATACAAATATTTCCATATTTACTAAACAATACCGATTGGAAAAACTAATCTGAACGATTAGGTACATTCTATGCGCCCTAATTAATAATACAACACAAACCAAAACGCCGCAACACAAACAACTGCTATCCAACTTCAACTTCAACTTTGGATAAACATGCGGTCGAGCGAAAGGCTCTCTTCAGACGCGTGAAGAGTCGATCAGGTGGGTCAGAAAAGTGTTATAGTGCCCTGGGTCAGGGGGGTCAGAAATAATAATTGCTGTTGCTTTGGTGTCACTTGGAGAACCAGAGCACTTAATTGTGTGTTACTGTTAAAGGTAATGTGTAAGAGCTGAGGCCTGAGGGTAAAGTCTAATCTTCAGACACGTCCTAACAGCTTTTCTTGCTTTACTTTTTATACTATCAAAATTGTAATTCAGACGATACTGATGCACAGTACTTTAGTGCGTCAATATCGTTTACATTCTGATAGCATGAAAAGCCCAAGGTTAGGGCAGTGGCCGTTCGGGAAAGGCCGCCTGAGGGCCTGTTGTTCCTGGATTAGGGTGACCTGAGGGGCTGGGAAAAGGTCCTTCCATATTTTGGTCATATGTTTTAAATGAAGGTTTCCATCATATCCTTCTTGTTGTAAAGCAGTGGGTTGGGGATCCCAGGAGAGTTTATTTGTTTATTTAAGGTTTACTATAGAACGTTCACCATAAAAAAGATGTGACTGAAGATAAAAATCCAAGATAGAGGCCAATTCCGCCCCGGGCGGCCTCTCCCGAACAGCCACCATTAGGATGTGTCCATGGTTACAGCAGTTTACTCTATGCCACCTACTTGGAATTGGGAACACTTTTTGGAACACTCAGATTAAGCAAAATGATACAAGTGGGGTGAGCAACCGTAATGCCAGACACATCCATACACCAGACTTCATGCTTTTGCAATGTAGATGATACCTACTGAAGTAATTCATGCCAATAAGGCTGGTGTTAGGACATGTCCAGCATTGTAGCTATTTACCCTAAATCTAAACAGGCTGTCAAATGATATGCTAATGATATTGAACCTATTAAGCATGCAAATTGTGTTAGATTATGTTTGTAACAGGTTTCAAATTCCCTTTCTTGCTGATGGAGTCCATCTTAAGAACCAAAAGATACAAGCCTTGTGAAATAGAGGGTAAATGTCCAATCATCTATCATGTCAAAACACTGAGGTTTCACACTATTTGTGGTGCATCATCATTGTCTACACCATCAATAACATCAAATTTCATACTCCATTGTTTTGTTTGATACACTATTAATAGCATGAAGTTTGATATATTGACATGACTGGTGATTAGACTGGCTCAACCACATTACAAAGCCTCTGATATTGTGGTAGTTTGTCCTAGCTGCCCAGAAATCAAATAATTAATTGGCAAAAATGGGATTGACTTGTTAAATGTTCAAATAAAATAATACAAAAATACTCAAATAAAACTTGTCAAAACCAAAGTAAAATCAAATTCAATTAAATCAAATTCAATTAAATCAAATTCAAAATCCAAAATTGCATTATCAATCTCTTTCTAATTTGTGGTGCAGCAATAAAGATGCACTGAACTGAACCATGTAAGGGTAGCTTGCAATGTTCAACACCTGTAGATAACTTTTCAAAGTAGGTACATATATTTCCCATAATACTTCACCACAGAAACAATGACCTGTTACTCAATGAACATATCACTCAGTGCCACATGTGATATGGTGCTAAATACAACATTTTGAGGAAGTAAGTCTTTGCTGCTTTGCAGTGAAGTCAAAAGTCAAATATTTGTTTTCAGTTGTGCATCCTCAGAAGGTGGTCTGAATACAGGTCTTGAATATGCCTTCATTATTGTAAGAGCTAACTGGAAATGTTTCTGTTTCAGAAGCTTGGCATTGAATCAACACATTTTTTAAGATGAATGTGTAACTGATTACCAGTTTACTTTAATGTGCATCTGTTAACATCTCTTATGCTTCTTTATCTACAATGGGATCTGAAGGTAAGCAACCTTGTCAAATGTGCATGTTTTAATGCTTATTTCAAAGAGATCATTTGATCTAAACCAATGTTAGTGAGACCATTTTGTTACAAAATGGAAATACTTTTCAAAATTGTTCTCCAATGCTATGATTTATTATATCATTTAATAAATAAAAAATGGGAATACAAAATAATATTTATGTCACTGTTGATTGACATCAGGTAGAATGATCCAGGGCCAACATCAAGTGGATGGTCATGGTGTCTGTACCATACCTTACTTTATTGGATACGGGAAATTTATAACGCCACTTGGCCTGTAGGGTCCCGATCTCATTGAGCTCCAGGACATGACAATCATTACTCTTAGTCTGGGATGGTGAAGGAGACGCCACCCCAGTGTTTATCTAGGCGAGACTTAAACTGGTTGCCTGAGGTCGAGAGGACAACGGAAGGAGGAAGCACGTTCCAGTTCTTGACGGCTCGTACTGCAAGAGTATTTCTTCGGACTCTCGAGGCGGCCTGTGGCTTCCTCTACTTCGATCCATGTCCTATTGTAACGGCAGACGCTGCAGGTGCGAAGAACTGGTCCGGCTGCACTTCGATACCACCGTTCAGGATCTGGAAGATAGCGATCATGTCGCCTCACCGTCTCGGTGGTAGAGAGATGGCCGGTTGAGGCGTCGAAGCCATTCTTGGTATGGTAAGTGCTGGATCTCCTGCACAAGCTTCTCTGTACCCGTTCGCCTTCTCTGTACCCGTTCTACTAACTTTTGGTCTGCCCGGTTGAACGGTCCCCATATAAGGTTACCGTACTCCAGGTGTGGCCGCACCAGGGTCTTGAAGAGGAGAGGTAGAGTCACAGTGGCAATACAGAGGAAGGATCTCTTCACAAGTGCGAGCATCTTTGTCCGCCCCTGTAGCTCGGTTGGGAGAGCGCCGGACTTCTGACCTCACCCGGTAGTGGCAGCCCGGGTTCGAGTCGCTTCGGCGCTCGCTATTTGCCCCTGGCTGGGATGGCCTGTGGCCGGTGGCAGCGGTCACACTCAAGGTCAGTTGACGTCAGAGGGCGGGGCGGACCGTGTCCAGGTATGTCGGGCACGTAAAACTGTCGCTTCCAAATTCTGCCGGACGCCAGGAATTGCTTGCTCGGGTGGTGGGGTCAGGGCCTGCGCAACAAGCTATGCTAAGCGCGGGACCTGACCTCGGAAATCCATCCATTCAAAAACATTCGGACTAAATTTATAAATCAAAAAATCTGATTTCCTTTTGCAGCTGCTGCAACAGCCTGCTTGCGGAACTTCAGCGCAGGGTCCAGGTAGATGCCCAGATCCCTATCAGTGGACGACTTGTCAGGTTCGAATCCTCGCATCTTGTACATAAGATTGGCATGGGTTTCTGGGACCAATGTGGAAAGTATTACACTTCACTTCATTGAAAGGAAGTTGCCACATGTCCGACCATGCAACTATTGCATCGAGATCCCCCTGAAGCTTATCTGACCCGGCACTCAGTGACACGTGTTAGATCTTGGTATCATCTGCGAAGATCTTGATTGAGCTGTGCACAGTTTCAGGCAGGTCATTGATGTAGAGGGTGAATAGGGACGGACCCAGAACAGAGCCTTTTGGGACACCGCTTGAAACAGTCGCCCATGGAGAGCTGCAACCGCTGACTACCACCTGCTGGCATTGACCTGACAGGAATGAGCTGATCCAACGCCTGAGGTTCCCGTGACACCATAGCTCTCAAGCTTGTACATCAGTCGCTGGTGCTGCACAGAGTCAAATGCTTTCCTGAAGTCGAGGTAGAGGGCGTCAACAGATTCACCCCTTTCAAAGCTGGAGGATCATTCATCTAACACCTCAAGAAGTTGTGAACTGCAGGATCGTTTGGGTCTGAACCCATGCTGGTTCCTGGAGAGGTGCTGTTCATCCTCTAGATGGCTCATCAGGCAGTCTCTGATAAGCGATTCCAGGACCTTACAGGGTATTGCAGTTAAACTCACAGGCATCAGGCCAGAGGCCTGTTCATGGACTTTGCGGTTCGGCGGTCAGCAGTGGTCGGCAGCCGGTGGGGTAACTAAAACTGGGGATGGGGGAACGGTATGACGTCACACGGTTGCGGTTGGCTGCGGTTCTGGCGGTCGGCACGGAGCAACCGCAGGATGAAATGTCCGTGTATTCAAGAGACGTCTGCTTGTGATGACGCATGGGGAAAAGGGCGGGGCTAGAGCCTGCTGGAAACCGCCGAACCGCAGGTGGTCGTGACCAGGCCTCTGGTTCTTCTAGTTTCTTCACACCTTCTTTAGCTGAACCTTGATATTCTCATCAATGTCCAATGTGATTGTTGCTGCTACATGATGGCTTATAATTTGCTTATTACCTACAGAAATATGTGTTTTCACCATGCAATGCCATCATATGATATTACTCTTGTGTGGTAATACAGTCAGGAGAACACAGCAGCAGTACTCTGCAAAGCCTCCCTGTCCAGTGCGTAGATATACACATACCAACTGTGGCACAGATTAACCAGCCTGTGATGCTCTCCAGATGAACAAGCCACATTTATCCGAGAAGGTGATCCCCTGCTGGAGCCCTTCGCCCATGGTGAGTGCTGCATGCTGTGTAATCATGTGCAGAATGTCAGTGTTAATCTGGCATTGCTTGGTGCAGTGGGCAGGAATGGAAACTGAATGTCAGTGTTAATCTGGCATTGCTTGGTGCAGTGGGCAGGAATGGAAACTGAATGTCAGTGTTAATCTGGCATTGCTTGGTGCAGTGGGCAGGAATGGAAACTGAATGTCAGTGTTAATCTGGCATTGCTTGGTGCAGTGGGCAGGAATGGAAACTGAATGTCAGTGTTAATCTGGCATTGCTTGGTGCAGTGGGCAGGAATGGAAACTGAATGTCAGTGTTAATCTGGCATTGCTTGGTGCAGTGGGCAGGAATGGAAACTGAATGTCAGTGTTAATCTGGCATTGCTTGGTGCAGTGGGCAGGAATGGAAACTGAATGTCAGTGTTAATCTGGCATTGCTTGGTGCAGTGGGCAGGAATGGAAACTGAATGGCAGTGTTAATCTGGCATTGCTTGGTGCAGTGGGCAGGAATGGAAACTGAATGTCAGTGTTAATCTGGCATTGCTTGGTGCAGTGGGCAGGAATGGAAACTGAATGGCAGTGTTAATCTGGCATTGTTTGGTGCAGTGGGCAGGAATGGAAACTGAATGTCAGTGTTAATCTGGCATTGCTTGGTGCAGTGGGCAGGAATGGAAACTGAATGTCAGCGTTAATCTGGCATTGCTTGGTGCAGTGGGCAGGAATGGAAACTGAATGTCAGTGTTAATCTGGCATTGCTTGGTGCAGTGGGCAGGAATGGAAACTGAATGTCAGTGTTAATCTGGCATTGCTTGGTGCAGTGGGCAGGAATGGAAACTGAATGTCAGTGTTAATCTGGCATTGCTTGGTGCAGTGGACAGGAATGGAAACTGAATGTCAGTGTTAATCTGGCATTGCTTGGTGCAGTGGGCAGGAATGGAAACTGAATGTCAGTGTTAATCTGGCATTGCTTGGTGCAGTGGACAGGAATGGAAACTGAATGTCAGTGTTAATCTGGCATTGCTTGGTGCAGTGGGCAGGAATGGAAACTGAATGTCAGTGTTAATCTGGCATTGCTTGGTGCAGTGGGCAGGAATGGAAACTGAATGTCAGTGTTAATCTGGCATTGCTTGGTGCAGTGGGCAGGAATGGAAACTGGGAAGGGGACTAAAGTATTTGTCACACTATGATGTGTCTGATCGGGTCATCAGCTTGTCAGCCGAGTGTTACTGTGTCCGTGCTTGCGTTGAGTTGTGTTGTGTTGTGTTGAGTTGAGTTGAGTTGAGTTGAGTTGAGTTGAGTTGAGTTGTGTTGAGTTGAGTTGAGTTGAGTTGAGTTGAGCTGAGCTGAGCTGACCTGAGCTGACCTGAGCTGACCTGAGCTGACCTGAGCTGACCTGACCTGACCTGACCTGACCTGACCTGAGCTGAGCTGAGCTGAGCTGAGCTGAGCTGAGCTGAGCTGAGCTGAGCTGAGCTGAGCTGGGCTGAGCTGACCTGACCTGACCTGAGCTGAGCTGATCTGACCTGAACTGAGCTGGGCTGAGCTATGCTGTGTCCATGTCTCAGGCTGGCAACGGGAGCTGGTGTATCGGAACGAGGGCCCTGTGGAAGGTCGCAAGCGGGCCGACTGCTACTACTACACCCCGGCCGGCAAGAAGCTGCGGTCACTGCGCCAGATCCACGCCGTCCGTGAGTCTCTCTGCCGCGAGTCTGTACCTGTACCTGAGCCACGTGGTAAAGGGACTATCCCACCTTAACATTATATTTGAGTTGAGATAGCCATTTGTATGACTAGGCATTGAAATTAAGTATGGTAGCAGTTAAAACAACCACAATGATCTAATCAAAAAGATATTAGAGTTTGATTTTGGCATCTGTAAAAAATAAGGCCCATGTGTATTTGAATAGGGCCTCTAAGCCGACAGCGTCGTCTCTTTACCCAACTGGTAATGATAGTCGACTTGTTTTAAGGTCAGCCTTGAAGTATTTTCGTCTTTCATTTCTCGATCCCCGGGTGGTTCGCAATCTAAGCCAATCTAGACACCGGGTGGTTCGCTTTTTCTGCGCAATAGATGTCGACAAAAAAATGGTGCCATATATTTGGCAACACAAAGGATTTCCCTGTTATTAGAAGGAAAAAAATCATATGACGTCACCAACCCAACTTTCTGCTTAAAACTAAAAGTTGAATATCTTACATGATAATCATTTTTTTCGGAAACAAGTTCACGAACATGGTCAGCTGACCTCGCCTGACATGTAGACATACAATTAAGTGTGATTCGACAACTTTCACAAAGGTAACCGTCCCTTTAAATGATGTGGCTCATCTGTATTCCAGGTTCTTTATGACGTCATGCACCCGTCACACGCCAGCGTGATGGTATCGGATGACGTGTGACATGTTAGTCGGTACTGTTGGTCTAGTAAAATTAGTCTGTACTGTATGCTGTGCTGCGTTAAAGGGATATTCCCACCTTAGCATTAGTTTTGAGTTGAGATAGCCAAGTTGGTGGCCATGCAGTGCAACTTAAGAAAGTAGCATTTAAAACAAACACAGTTATCTGGTCTTAGAGAACTAATAGTTTGGATATTTCAATTTGGGCCTCAGTAAGGCCCACCCGTATATGATTGTTTTTTGTTCCAATGACATCAGCTCTCGTCACCGGCGTGTGTATCTAAGTGTACCTATACTTGAGATGAACCTTGAGGCCCCGGTTTGGATTTTGATCGCGAAGTTCGATGGATGAGTAGGTACCTGTATGTCACGCCGTGCTGACATTTGTCTAGACCAACAACAACAGTAGCTCTGTTGCTGTAGCTAGCAATAGCTCTGCGCTAGCATTTCTGTTGCGATGAAAGGCAAACGCGACACATCTGGAGCATCATGTGATTTCAGGTTTTATGTGAATAATTTGGTCAATTTTGAACCGATTTCCAATAGAAAATTACCAAACGATGCTTCGTGAAAAAGCGCATCTGTATGGGTGGCTGGTCGCGGCACCTGCAATATATCGATTCAATTTTGACGATGTTTTTTGTTTTGTTTACGTTGACTTGCATTAAGTTGATCTTGAGCTAGAAATATTATTGGCCATAATTGTGTACATTTTCATTTGATTTCCAATTGAAAATAATGCCGACACGTGTCTTGAAAAGGCGCACCTTTTGATGGGTGGCTCGTACCGGTAGCTGCAATATTCGTACCGGTAGCTGCAATATACACTTCAATAGAAGCACATCCAGTATTTATGGATACATTTATGGATGCATGTGGCTTCAGCCCTCAGGTTTTAAGTAATTAACTGTGTCCATTTTAAACCGACTGCCAATTTAAAATTATCAAAAGATGCTTCGTGAAAAGGTGCATTTTTGATGTATGGCTTATTGCGGTACATGCAATATATCCATTGATCGTTGACAATGTTTGGTTTTTGTTTATGTTGACCTACGTTAACCCTATTTGTAACAGGCTCCTGGCCACCCCTATTTGTAACACAGAGGGGAGGGGCGGATTCCGCCCCCCCCCCCCCCCCGGAGATCTCGAGATCTACCCGTCCGATTTTCACAAATTAAATATCATATTATTCCCTTCAGCACGATCTACATTTCTTTAAAAATCGCAATTTTTGATAGGGGGCAACAGGGGGGGGGGGGCAAAAACTACAAATGTTAGAGGTATTTGTGATCCAACACAGCTGTCATGTTTATCAACCGATTTTAACACAACCAATGGGGATCGATAGAGAATAAATTGGAAATTAATATGTGACGATGACTTTTTAAAATGCAAAAATCATAGGCGTGTGCAGGGCACTCAATATGGGGTGAAGTAAATGCGTAATAAAACAATTTTGTTTTTTTATAAATGAAATGGTGTGTTATTGTGACATAAGAAAAAAACAGTTATTCAACATATTTTGTGCCATAGGCGGTACCAGGTCAGTGAAAAAGGGAGGTCAAATAGAGAAAAAATAGTAACCACAGGCAAGTTACTACCCAGCACTATAAACAAGTTACTGATCGTAGATAGTTCCTTTTTGCATGTTGTACTTCATCATAGACGTATCCAGAATCCAAACTGGGGAGGCGCAAGACCTTTTGATAGGTATAGTATCCGCTATTATGATACTAACTAGTCAACAGTGACTATTTCACCTACAACTTCAATTCACATTGCTTACCCCCCCCCCCCCCATTTTACCCTACCTGGACTCGCCTATTATCTTATAATCGTTCGTAGAGTACCCTGCGGTGCATGTTTAATCCGAAAACTGCAGTATGTTATGTCATTGTAGGCCCATGCATCTTAGTTTCCTTGCAATAATATGACCCCCTTTCTTCCATTCCTGAGTGCGCCTGTGCAAAAAAATGACTTGATTTCCTCTCCTGGCCTCATATGTGCATATATCATTATACACTAACCGTCTATTATGCTGTAATCGCTATCATATCGCCATCACCATGCCAGTCACTCCCCTTTTCATGTGCCTGAACACGCCCCTGCTACTCTATATGTAATAAATTATGCAAATAATGGAAGGAGAAGCTATCTTTTACATCATGATAGCTATAAATGCCCCTTACATCGATCTATTGGCTTCCCGTCAAGCATTGAATACTTCCTGGACCCCCCCCCCCCCCCCTTACAAGCCCCTGAAACCGCCTCTGCCATGTAATGTTTATGATATTTCATTAACATCAACTAATTTGCACTTGTTGCAATCACGGTAAACCGATGTAACTCCTTCATACTTGAGGCAGTATGGGAATTAACTGTGAAGTTCGCATTTCCGTATTATCGCCAAATGTCGCCGCAGAACCCTCCCAAAAACGTGCCCTGGAACCGCCTCTGTTCAGGTTAAGAACGCAAAGTTTTGACTCGTATGCGGAATTCAATTCTAGGAAAAATCCCAAAATTGCATGGGTCTGGTCCTAGCCGTTCTGGAGATATCTGGGGAAAACATGAGGGGAGCGGAATCCCCCCCCCCCCCCCCCTGTTACAAATAGGGTTTTAGCTGACGCTGAGTGGTAAATGTTTTTAGTCATAACTTTGTCAATTTTCATTGGATTTCCAATCGAAAATAATACCGACAGGCGTCTTGAAAAGGCGCATCTTTCGATCGCGGTAGCTACAACATTCGCTGCAGTAGAAGCACATCCACACATTTATTTACATCCACCACACACACCCATACACACCGATGCACACACAAACATATGTATGGGTACCTATAGCATATTTATTTATGAACATGCACATTTATGGGTATGTGACTTCAGGACTCCATCTCCACTCGTGCAACCCATAGTGCAAACATTCACACATGTAAAAATATGAATATTTTTGCCAAATTATCACATTGCTGTTTTTCTCGCAAAACGAATGCCAGATCCGTAATCAGGGCAATCTTGTCCTTAACCCGCGCACTGCAGGGGGGTTGATTCCCCCCCCCCCCCCCCTCAGGTTTTTCTCAGATAGCGAAAAAACGGTGGCGCGCAGCGCGGCCGGGTTTTCGCACACCTGTTCGGAGATCAATTGCGCACACTATGAAAAAAAATTGACATCGGGTCATCTCAGGTCAGGTCACCAGACCAGGTCAAGTGACCCCACCACCAAAAACGTTTGCAGTTGTGCCAAAGCCAGAGTTTCTCACCGATCAGTTTGAAACTTACAGGGTGTCATGAGGGCATAAGTACTTACAATTCGTATATCTCGGAATTTTGAGATCGGTGACCTAAGGACAGGTCAATTTCGTGACCTCCCCATACTAAGTCAATGGGGAAATATTAAAATGTTTCCTATTTCAAGGATATGCATGATATTAGTACAATTACTTCTGGATCATGTTATTATGGATGTTCTTGATGGTCCAAGTGTAAGTTTTGTTCAGTGACCCCTATGGGGTCATTTGAGGTCATCCGAGTTCACCATCACTTGTTTGTCAATAACTCGTGACATAATGAAGATAGAGAAGTAAAACCGACAGAAATGTGTTTGTCTCGTCGAGACACGTCTCCCTATATGCAACATGGCCTACTTGGGTCTTGACCTCAAGTCAAGGTCACGTGATCTGTAGTCCAATTTTTAAGTTGACTTAACCAGGTCACCATGTATATCATTGGAAGCCCATTGGCAAGACAAACACAGTGGCGTAAAAGTTTTCCGTTATCTTTATTAGGTACAACATTATCAGCGAAAAACTGTTTTGCAAAACAAAAACATATTTGTTTCTTTTTTTTACCTCTGGGGCCTCAAATATTGACCTGAGATCAAATTTGAGGACACCTTGTCGATTGCAAATTTCAATAGCTGGCGATCGTTTTTCTGTTTGTTTCTAGCTTCCGAGATATATGGGAATTTCTGGGGCGAAGTCCTAAAACAGGAAGAAAAAAACTGGAAAATTTGACCTTTGATGACCTCTGGTAACCTCAATTTTGACCTGACCTAAAAAAAATACTGAAATATTTTCGATAGAACTGGTATCAAGCTATCAAACACCGTTTTCCGCTTGTCGCTACGTAGCGTAGTTTTCGAGATATCAGGGGGGGGGGCGGAAATCAACCCCCTGCAGTTCGTGTTCGGCGCAAAACCCCTGCAGTGCGCGGGTTAAGGAAAATTTCACGAAATAAGGACGTGCGGGGAGCAGATTCTGCCCCCCCCCCCCCCCCCCCCCCCAGAGATCTCGAGAACTGCTCGGTCGATTTCGATTGGGAAAACGCCATTCGATTTGTCATGACAAGATGTTTTAGGAGCCCTATATTTATTTTCTGTTCGGAAATGTGGGGGGAGAGGCAGGGGTAAAAAATACGAAAATTTTGGGCATTTTTTAAACGTCATTGCGGCTATGTGGTTTGACCGATTTCCATGCCCCAAGCGTTTTTGAGCCCCAAATGTACTGGTCTTCAATATATCAAAAGGCAAATACTAAAATACAAAATCATAGGCGTATTCAGGGGATGTAAAATGGAGGGGGGGGGGGTTCTGATAAATTTGTGCTGTTCGTGATTGTTTGGGACGACATGAACGTCACATGTGGGCATTATTTGCTGCAATTGGTTAAATTTAATATATTGCGCATAGGCGGATCCAGTAAAACAACATGGGAGCACCATGCGATAACGCTTTTTTCATCTTAATAATTTGAAGTTTGATCTAATTCGAGGGAGGGTATCGCCTCCCATTGTTGTACCTGAGTGCAACTCTGCCAAAACATGTACAATTCCAGTATGTATGATGCATATTGCATTGAAAATGGTTTTGACACATTTATTGCACCGCAAACTACGAAGAAAGTATGTGCCGCTCAACCGCATTCGTAACACCCTCCCAAAACAGGAGCCTGGCACCGCCTTTGCTCAGCCGATTTTTCAAAATTTTGACACAACATACGCCATTCAATTTTGGGAAAAGTCAGCAAATTTCAAGACGCTAGCTCCAGTAGTTTAGGAGCAGCATGCGAAAAACGACAGGCAGAATCTCCCCCGCAAGGAATAGGGTTAAAGGGATATTGCCACCTCCGGAGGATTTCTAAAAAGCAACTTAAATGAATGATGGGGATCAAGAATCGTGTATGCTCAAGCTCAAACTTGCCCCTGCAGCACCTAAAGCAGGGTATCAGCAATTTATTTTGTATTGATTTCTGACTCCAAAACGTTGGTCCCAGCTGTGCTCAGTCATTCATGATGGCCGCTCTCATCCAGTTTGGCTGTGAAATTATCGCCCGCCCAAAGCCGAGGCGTCCGAATTCGCCGAGACTTGACCTTGACAAGTCTATCTGTGTTATAAGGTATTGGTCACAAATCTCCTACGGCCCCAAAGTCGAGCCATAGCTATTCTTGCTGTTTTATTCATGTTTTATTATGAAAGAGGCTATGGTTGTTGAAAATATAATTAACTGTATACACATTTTAATTTTGAAGTGCACTGACGGAATGGTGATGTTGAGTTTGCATTATTCAAAAGCAAATCATAGTCCGCAAACAAGTGATTCTAAATAGTGATGAGGCGACTCCAATTTTACGAATGTGTGCCAATCATGAGTGGTGCAAATGTATTATTTTTATCTAATGGGGGGGGGGGAGTTTCGGGAACCAAATTTTGCAGGTGAAATCGGACACGCTTAACCCTCGCCTGACAGCCCCCTGAGGTTTTTCTTGAATAGCTTTTTACACGTGTAGCGCATCTAGTTGAAATTTTCGGTAGCTGAGTTTACAACAATTATATATATGCTGTAAAAATTTAATTGAAATTAGTTAAGTGGTTTGGGAGATATCATGTTTTGATGACGTCATGTCGGTGGAAAGAAGATAAATATTTGAAAAATGGTAGAAAACAGAGTTTTAAAGGAAATTGCAAACGCAATTCACCAAAGATACAAAATTGCATTCTCTTTAAAATGGCAATCTCGTATTTTCACAATTTTGGGTTTTTGACCCCTAAAATAAAATAAAATGTTCTTTTTAATCCCCACAAAATCACAATTTTCAAAGATGTTGAAAAAACGGAATATATGTGAGAGAACTGAGTATGGACAATACCCATACCAATTTTCAAAGCAATATCTTAATTTTTGACTGAGTGATGGCTCCCTAAGTGTAAGAAACTGATGACGTCATTTTTTTATAACTTTTTTGACAAAATACGAACAAATAATTACCTATTCTGTATTTCTGAGCCAAAACTGGTCTAGGAACATGCCTTTTTATTTACATTTATCAATTTCTCATTTTGAGGTTTTCTGAACAGCAAAATCGCTGTTATGGACGTGGTAAATCCGAGGTCATTCACTTGACCTGGAAAGTCACCCGTTGACCTGAAACCTATAAATCGCATACTGTTAGATTCCTCTCATGACAGGCAACATGCTGGTTCTTACCGCATTGCTCTAAGTTGATTGGTTTGGAAGTTAACAGGGGGGCCTATCAGCCCCCCCCCCCCCCCGTAGGGCGAAGGTGGAAAAAGCTCCCGTAGGGCGAGGGTTAATCTACCGATACACATCAAAAACTCCATATTGGACTGCGAGGTGGCAATATCCCTTTAAAGGGAATGTTTCACCTTTGTATTGGTTTTGAAATGAGATAGCCATTATCTTTGGCCGTTATTGAAATGTCTAAATTATTAAGGTTATTTTCCACAAAAACTTATCCGTGTTTAAGCAATTTAATTTATAATTTGCAAATGGGGTCTAGGCTAGTTGCCGCCGCTGATTTTCTGACAGCCACAAGATTGTTAGTCCTGGAAGTCAGACGACCTGTATTTCTCGAACCTTGGCGAGTACGACGTAAACAACGGCCAATGTGTTAGGTTGCGGTCCAAGTTGAAGTTTTTTAAACGTTGTTTGAAGTCTCAGTTATGGATTGATTGTTTTGTTTCATAAATATTGAGCTATCGCAATGCCTCGCACTCGTCATTGTGTTCGGTGCGGGAGAAAACACAGTTTCACAATGTTTGTATTTAACTCGCCAGAATTGTCTTGAAAGGATTGTGCCATATCATAATAGCGTAAAGGTTTTCACTACAGACATATTTAGTGATGACGTCACTGATTGGAAGTGGTTCCAACAGCTGACTGCGCTAATGTTCAAGGCCATAGGGAATATTTTCTTATCTAGATTGTGTGAGAATGGCGTTCGATTATGTGATGAAAAATTGTTTAATGGGTAATGTGGAGTTTTCCTCATTTTTCCCACATAAAAAAACAAATTTTTAAATGACAGGCCATCTCGGAATTAGGTATTTGAGTAGTTATCAGTTCACCTTAACACAATCACATGCCTCCAATGACGTCACCAATTACTTTTTCCTTGGTCAATCAAATTTGGTAAACCTTGCAAAAAAATGTAATGATGGAAAGAAATGCAACGAAAGACAACCTAAAGTTAATAATAATGTACAAATATTGAGGTTACTCGTCACCTAACACCGTAATATGAACTGAAATCGGCGCCACCAAAACCAAAAGCTGACATTGCTTGCGTTTTTGTGAATGTAACACCTGCACCATAATTGCCTCTTAATATTTAAACGTCAATTGTGACGTTGCTTGTTTTTACTGATTGCATGTTTTGCGTGATAAAAATGAGGAAAAATCAAAATTACCCATAAAACAAGTTTTCATCTCATAATCGAACGCCATCCTCTCACAATATGGACAAGAAAATCTTCCCTATGGCCTTTAACATTAGTGCAGTCAGCTGTTGGAACCGCTTTCCACCAGTGACGTCACACTATAGGTCTATAGCTCTCTATAGCTCAACAATGACGTCATCATCCCAAATTTGAAAACTTAATTTATAGAAAGTTAAGTGACTATTCGAGATATAAAATATCACCATCGTTTTCAGCAGCACTAACTTCATATTTTCTACTACAACCAGCGTATATTTGACAACTTTCAGAAAGGTGAAACATTCCCTTTAATTCCACGTACTTTTCCCAAGGTGAAATATTTCCCCCTCAGAAGAAAGGTGAAATATTCCCCCATCAGAGAAAGAGCACGGAAAGACAATTGTTTGTATTCAAGTCGCAGGAATTGTCTGAAAGGATTGTGCCATATCATTTGGCAGCGTAAAGGTTTTCTCTATAGCTCTATAGCTCAATAATGACATCATCCCAATTTTGTAAAACAAAAAGTGAGGTGACGTTTTCGAGATATTCAAATATGATCATCGTTTTCAGCAGCACCTGCTTCATATTTTCGACTACAACCGGCGTATATTTGACAACTTTCAGAAAGGTGGCAATGTCCCTTTAACCTTGTTGGGTCGTCCCGCAGCCGCGGTTTGTGTTGTCCTGTATTGTATGACACAGCAGCTCGGTACGATGCGGTGTCACTCTGACCGGACTTAGTGTACATGCCGTCGTGCGCTAACCTCGGGTACTACTGTCGTTGGGCGTTCGTGTTCGTGTATTTGCGATTCATTCCATATAAATGGCTCGGTACGAGTGATCGATTCGATCGATCGAATGTTCGATTCGAGTGAAAGGGATACAAGTTGGGCGATACAAACGAAAAACACGACAGACAATTTAAAACCCGCGTCACACACAATAAATCATGGTAACTATGTTAATAAAACGTACGAAGTCAAGCTTTCATATACCGTCGTCACAATGATCGAGTTGGGATTTTAGCAAGGCGTGGCTCCGGGAGGCCATAACGGCCGGCGTCAGGTGGTTCCAAGACGAGGCCGCCCTATAGGAAAAAGCCCTGTGCGACATGGACAGCCGGAAAGCGGGCAGCTCTAGAGCACCAGCCACCGCAGCCCGCGTGAGGCGCTCACTCACAGCGGTGCGAGGGGTGAATAGCGATCGGACCGCTGCTGGGGCGCGGGGATCGTTTAACCCTACCTATACCCTGCGGGGGCAGATTCTGCCCCCCCCCCCCCGGTAGTTTTTCACTTGCCGCTTTTAAACTGTTAGGTCTAGCATCCTGAAACTTTGTGGCTTGTCCAAAAATTGAATGGCGCGTGTTGTGTCAAAATTTTGAAAACATCGGTCCAGCAGAGGCGGTTCCAGGCTCCTGTTTTGGGGAGGGTGTTACGAATGCGGTTTTGCGGCGCATACTTCCTTCGTGGTTTGCAGTGCAATAAATGCGTCAGAAACAATTCCAATGCAATATGCATCATATATACTGGGATTGTGCATATTTTTGGGGCAGAGGCGCACTCAGGATAAACAAATGGGAGGTCATACCCACCCTCAAATTAGGTCCAACTTCGAATTAGTAAGATGATAAAAGCGTTACGCGCATGGTGCCCCGCATGTTTTTTTTTCCTGGATCCGCCTATGCGCAATATATCAAATTTAACTAATTACAGCATATAATGCCCACATGTGGCGTTCATGACGTCCCAAACAATCACGAACAGCACATATTATTTTTTTTCTCAGAAAATCCCCCCATTTTACATTCCCTGAATACGCCTATTATTTTTTATTTTGTTTTTTGTCTTTTGATATATTAAAGACCAGTACATTTGAAGCTCAAAAACGTTTGGGACATGAAAATCGGTCGAGCCACATGGCTGCAATGACCTTTCAAAAAAACACCTCAAATTTCCGGATTTTTGCCCCTGGCCCCCATTTTTGAACAAAACAAAAATTTCGGGGTCCAAAAAGAGATCTTGTCATGACGCATCGAATGGCGCTTTCCCCATCGAAATCGACCGAGCGGTTCTCGAGATCTCGGGGGGGGGGGGGGCAGAATCACCCCGCAGGTTAACGTAATTCTGGCCGCCCGCAGGGAATAGGGTTAAGGCCCTGTAGACACCGACATAGTCGCGGCCAGCAACGGGGTCGCGTATACCGCGCCAGCCTAGCGACTCCACGACCGGTGAGATATGATCTCGCTCCGCGCGCCCGAGACGATCCTGGCCGCGAAATTTATCACCTTTTGTACCCGGCTGAGGTGGCAGGCGGCGGCACGGCATGTGGGGGAACACGTGTGTCTGGATTAAGAGTTTGCGGATCTCGGGTGTGAGGTGGTGACGAATTGTATACAGACAGAACAGGATGGAGTTGCACTTTTTGACTAAATTGGAAATGTGCTCCTCCCAGGACAAGTTACGGTCCATGGTGGCCCCCAGCATCTTCACAGACGGCAAGGGATTGAGCGTGTGGTTTGAGATGTTGAGCTGAAAGGATGGGGTCTTTTTAAGGGCTTGAGGAGTACCGACAAGGAGGAGGGTGGTCTTGGTGGGGTTCATCTTTAAGGAGTTGGCAGTGAAGTAGGATTGGGCGTAGCATAACCATTAACCAAGTAGTTATCGCGTCCTAAAACTCCAACAAACAACCGTTGTCTGTTCCGACAGTGGAGGAGACCGACTCGAGGATGTCCATCAGTTGCTTCTCACTGCAGCGCCGTCTGCTGGGCATCGGGGCGCCGCAGGAGATCGAACGGCAGGCTGGCGAGCAGGTGGATTCGAGCGGTGCCCAGGCGCGCCGGCATCAGCGCTCCAAGAGAAATACAGCCAAACGGGTGGGTAGTGCGAGCTGTGGAATGTGTGGCTATAGCGCCGGCATAGGCGGGCAGTCACAGGCGTACCGGCTCGAACGTAAGTCATTTGGCCATGCTAGCTAGAACCAAGGCCTTATGACCTTGGTTCTAGCAGGCCTTGGTTCTAGCACTGCCATGGGTAGCTGACAATTATGACGTATGAAGAAATGTGAAATGAGAGAAGATTGGATGAGGATGCTAAGTTTGAATGACATGTGGTCTGTGTGGATGCTGTAAGAGGGTTGCACATATGTACGATTCATGCGTCTACATCCCCCCCCCCCCCCCCCCCACACACACACACACATTGCCAGTGTGTTCGTTTGTGAAGCCATGCATCGTTTTCCACGTAGTGCCGCCTGATGTTTAAGTGCTGGCGTTTTTGCCCCCTTCTCCTCAGCTGAAGAATCGTCGCGGCGCGGATGGCCTGACAAAAGCCGAGCGCCGCGTGGTGGAGGGAGCTCTCGGTAACGTCTTTCAGCGCTCCGCCCAGCACAAGAAGCGCCCCACCGCCTCCTCCCCGGCGGCAGCATCATCAGTAGCAGCAGCCGTAGCGGCAGCAGCGCAGAGGAGTCGTCTCGTCGCGGCGGCGGGACAACACAAGCGTACCGTTCTTGTAGCCTCGACAGCGCAGCAGAAGGGGTCCGCCCGCGCGGTGGTGGTCGGCCGGCGGCCGGTGCAGAAGAATCCCACCAGAGTGGTGGTTGTTCATCCACAGAACGGTGCCCTGCCGCGCAGCAGGGGCGTCCCGGAAGGGGGCTCGGCTGCGGTCGGCACCAAACTGCTGAAGATCCTCACCAGGGGGCAGGAAACTATGGCGGTGCTCACCGACGTGCCCAAACGGAGACTGAAGGTATGTGTCGGTTCTCACGACATAAACGCAGTCTGTTCGTGTCTCGTCTCGGTCTGGCCGAATGGCAAATTCGCTCTGGTGTATGGTTAATATTTTAGAGGAATTATTTATTGTTTAGATGTTAACACCTCTAAGTGAGAAATTCACATTCTAAACGCACGCAAATGTAATGCAATTTGATGCTTGGATATATGTTTTGTAGGTGTAGATTTAGATGTTTTGTTCAGTTAAGCTGTATGCCCTATGTACAACGGAAATGATCTCACTATGCGCGCACTTCAGACAAGTCTCAACGTCGCTGGTGACCCTGTACAATAAGTACATGCTACCGTTTACACCCGTTTGTGTATGTGTTCCTGTTTCTTCAGATGATGGTGAAGGGCACTCCGCCGTTGCCTGGCTGTGCCGGTGCCGGTGTCGGCGCTGGTAGCGGTGCCATCCAGGGCTATGCACATGCGGCCTCTGCGCTCCGTCGTCTGGTATCCACTCGGCCGTGGAGACTGGCTGTCGTGCACCCCAGCGGAAAGCTGGACACCGTGGACGAGCCCGGCCGGCGGCACGTCTGGAGACGGGACTACCAGAGACAGCTGCGGGCGCAGGCGGTCGCCGGGACGCCGCAGCCCCTGCAGATCGGGTGAGTTGGACTGGTTGACTTAGAAGAGGTAGATGAAGATAGGAGGTAGGGTTAGATTGAAAGGTAGATGTTCCTGATTTGCTTAATGAGGCGCGCTGGTGGGGACAATATTGTAGGGTTGTGTTCGACTGTCCCAGAGATGACTTCCGGCATGACTCGTTCGGAGTCTAATATTGACCCTCTTTTGGCAAAACTGACATTACGCTGTTAGTTTACATTCGCAATTTCGCTGTTTCTCACCGACGAAGCCGTGTAACGTGTTTCATCTCCCGGGTGATTGTTTTTCATGACGCTACACGACTTGACGTTACTTATTTTGCATGCGACTCTCCCCCGCGGTGTGGCGTCGCCTCTCACCATGGCCCTGAACCGGTCTGACTGGCCGTCCTCCTTACTGACTGGCCGTCCTCCTTTCTGACTGGCCGTCCTCCTTACTGACTGGCCGTCCTCCTTACCGACTCTGGTCGTCCTCCTTTCTGACTGGTCGTCCTCCTTTCTGACTGGTCGGCCTCCTTTCTGGCTCTGGTCGGCCTCCTTTCTGGCTCTGGTCGTCCTCCTTTCTGACTGGTCGTCCTCCTTTCTGACTGGCCGTCCTCCTTTCTGACTGGCTGTCCTCCTTACTGACTGGCCGTCCTCCTTACCGACTCTGGTCGTCCTCCTTTCTGGCTCTGGTCGGCCTCCTTTCTGACTCTGGTCGTCCTCCTTTCTGACTGGTCGTCCTCCTTTCTGACTGGTCGGCCTCCTTTCTGACTCTGGTCGTCCTCCTTTCTGACTCTGGTCGGCCTCCTTTCTGGCTCTGGTCGGCCTCCTTTCTGACTGGTCGTCCTCCTTTCTGACTCTGGTGGGCCTCCTTTCTGACTCTGGTGGGCCTCCTTTCTGACTGGTCGTCCTCCTTTCTGACTGGTCGTCCTCCTTTCTGACTGGTCGTCCTCCTTTCTGACTGGTCGTCCTCCTTTCTGACTGTTTGTCTCCTCTCTTCTGACTCTGGTCGTCCTCCCTTCTGACTCTGGTCGTCCTCCTTTCTTCTGACTCTGGTCGTCCTCCTTTCTGACTGGTCGTCTCCTCTCTTCTGACTCTGGTCGTCCTCCCTTCTGACTCTGGTAGGCCTCCTTACTGACTGGTCGGCCTCCTTTCTGACTCTGGTCGTCCTCCTTTCTGACTCTGGTCGTCCTTCTTTCTGACTCTGGCCGTCCTCCCTTCTGATTCTGGCCGTCCTCTGTTCTGACAGGCGAGTGCGTCAGTACGCCGCCTGTAACCTGTTCTGTTCGCGGACCGAGCGGACCGACCCGCTGGAGCTGCCCTCGCTGCGCTGTGTCGGCTGCTGCTGCCTCTCTCACCCAACCTGTGTCGGACTCCTGTCGCGGCCCGACCGGGCACAGGCAGACTTCCTCTGCATGGTGAGTGGCGCACTGTCTGGCGAGTGTTATTAATGTCTGGTGAATGCCTCCTCTGGTGAGTGAGAGTCTTACTGTCTGGCGAGGGTCTTTCTCTGGCGAGTGTTATTAATGTCTGGTGAGTGCCTCCTCTGCATGGTGAGTGCCTTCTCTGGGGGAGGGTCTTTCTCTGGCGAGTGTTATTAATGTCTGGTGAGTGCCTCCTCTGCATGGTGAGTGCCTTCTCTGGCGAGGGTCTTTCTCTGGCGAGTGTTATTAATGTCTGGTGAGTGCCTCCTCTGCATGGTGAGTGCCTTCTCTGGGGAGGGTCTTTCTCTGGCGAGTGTTATTAATGTCTGGTGAGTGCCTCCTCTGCATGGTGAGTGCCTTCTCTGGGGAGGGTCTTTCTCTGGCGAGTGTTATTAATGTCTGGTGAGTGCCTCCTCTGCATGGTGAGTGCCTTCTCTGGGCGAGGGTCTTTCTCTGGCGAGTGTTATTAATGTCTGGTGAGTGCCTCCTCTGCATGGTGAGTGCCTTCTCTGGGGAGGGTCTTTCTCTGGCGAGTGTTATTAATGTCTGGTGAGTGCCTCCTCTGCATGGTGAGTGCCTTCTCTGGGGAGGGTCTTTCTCTGGCGAGTGTTATTAATGTCTGGTGAGTGCCTCCTCTGGTGAGAGTCTCACTGTCTGGCGAGTGTTCATTTGTAGGATGAGTGTCTCGCTGTTTAATGTCTGTCTGTGTCTGATGTGTACGCTCGTCTGTCTGTGTGTCTCTCTGTCTGGTGGTGTCTCACTTTGGTGTCTCCTCTGTCTGGTGGTGTCTCCTCTGTCTGGTGGTGTCTCCTCTGTCTGGTGGTGTCTCCTCTGTCTGGTGGTGTCTCCTCTGTCTGGTGGTGTCTCCTCTGTCTGGTGAGTGTCTCACTTTGGTGTCTCCTCTGTCTGGTGGTGTCTCCTCTGTCTGGTGGTGTCTCCTCTGTCTGGTGGTGTCTCCTCTGTCTGGTGGTGTCTCCTCTGTCTGGTGGTGTCTCCTCTGTCTGGTGAGTGTCTCACTTTGGTGTCTCCTCTGTCTGGTGGTGTCTCACTTTGGTGTCTCCTCTGTCTGGTGGTGTCTCCTCTGTCTGGTGGTGTCTCCTCTGTCTGGTGGTGTCTCCTCTGTCTGGTGGTGTCTCCTCTGTCTGGTGGTGTCTCCTCTGTCTGGTGGTGTCTCCTCTGTCTGGTGGTGTCTCACTTTGGTGTCTCCTCTGTCTGGTGGTGTCTCCTCTGTCTGGTGGTGTCTCCTCTGTCTGGTGGTGTCTCCTCTGTCTGGTGGTGTCTCCTCTGTCTGGTGAGTGTCTCACTTTGGTGTCTCCTCTGTCTGGTGGTGTCTCACTTTGGTGTCTCCTCTGTCTGGTGGTGTCTCTCTGTCTGGTGGTGTCTCACTTTGGTGTCTCCTCTGTCTGGTGGTGTCTCACTTCGGTGTCTCTCTGTTTGGTGGTGTCTCACTTTGGTGTCTCCTCTGTCTGGTGGTGTCTCACTTTGGTGTCTCCTCTGTCTGGTGGTGTCTCCTCTATCTGGTGAGTGTCTCACTTTGGTGTCTCCTCTGTCTGGTGGTGTCTCTCTGTCTGGTGGTGTCTCACTTTGGTGTCTCATCGGGTCTGGTGGTGTCTCACTTTGGTGTCTCCTCTGTCTGGTGGTGTCTCACTTTGGTGTCTCCTCTGTCTGGTGGTGTCTCCTCTGTCTGGTGGTGTCTCCTCTGTCTGGTGGTGTCTCCTCTGTCTGGTGGTGTCTCCTCTGTCTGGTGGTGTCTCCTCTGTCTGGTGGTGTCTCCTCTGTCTGGTGGTGTCTCACTTTGGTGTCTCCTCTGTCTGGTGGTGTCTCCTCTGTCTGGTGGTGTCTCCTCTGTCTGGTGGTGTCTCCTCTGTCTGGTGGTGTCTCCTCTGTCTGGTGAGTGTCTCACTTTGGTGTCTCCTCTGTCTGGTGGTGTCTCACTTTGGTGTCTCCTCTGTCTGGTGGTGTCTCTCTGTCTGGTGGTGTCTCACTTTGGTGTCTCCTCTGTCTGGTGGTGTCTCACTTCGGTGTCTCTCTGTTTGGTGGTGTCTCACTTTGGTGTCTCCTCTGTCTGGTGGTGTCTCACTTCGGTGTCTCTCTGTTTGGTGGTGTCTCACTTTGGTGTCTCCTCTGTCTGGTGGTGTCTCCTCTGTCTGGTGAGTGTCTCACTTTGGTGTCTCCTCTGTCTGGTGGTGTCTCACTTCGGTGTCTCTCTGTCTGGTGGTGTCTCACTTTGGTGTCTCCTCTGTCTGGTGGTGTCTCCTCTATCTGGTGAGTGTCTCACTTTGGTGTCTCTCTGTCTGGTGGTGTCTCACTTCGGTGTCTCTCTGTTTGGTGGTGTCTCACTTTGGTGTCTCCTCTGTCTGGTGGTGTCTCCTCTATCTGGTGAGTGTCTCACTTTGGTGTCTCTCTGTCTGGTGGTGTCTCACTTCGGTGTCTCTCTGTTTGGTGGTGTCTCACTTTGGTGTCTCCTCTGTCTGGTGGTGTCTCCTCTGTCTGGTGAGTGTCTCACTTTGGTGTCTCCTCTGTCTGGTGGTGTCTCACTTCGGTGTCTCTCTGTTTGGTGGTGTCTCACTTTGGTGTCTCCTCTGTCTGGTGGTGTCTCCTCTGTCTGGTGAGTGTCTCACTTTGGTGTCTCCTCTGTCTGGTGGTGTCTCACTTCGGTGTCTCTCTGTCTGGTGGTGTCTCACTTTGGTGTCTCCTCTGTCTGGTGGTGTCTCCTCTATCTGGTGAGTGTCTCACTTTGGTGTCTCTCTGTCTGGTGGTGTCTCACTTCGGTGTCTCTCTGTTTGGTGGTGTCTCACTTTGGTGTCTCCTCTGTCTGGTGGTGTCTCCTCTATCTGGTGAGTGTCTCACTTTGGTGTCTCTCTGTCTGGTGGTGTCTCACTTCGGTGTCTCTCTGTTTGGTGGTGTCTCACTTTGGTGTCTCCTCTGTCTGGTGGTGTCTCACTTCGGTGTCTCTCTGTTTGGTGGTGTCTCACTTTGGTGTCTCCTCTGTCTGGTGGTGTCTCACTTCGGTGTCTCTCTGTTTGGTGGTGTCTCACTTTGGTGTCTCCTCTGTCTGGTGGTGTCTCACTTTGGTGTCTCCTCTGTCTGGTGGTGTCTCCTCTATCTGGTGAGTGTCTCACTTTGGTGTCTCTCTGTCTGGTGGTGTCTCACTTTGGTGTCTCACTTTGGTGTCTCATCGGGTCTGGTGGTGTCTCACTTTGGTGTCTCCTCTGTCTGGTGGTGTCTCACTTTGGTGTCTCCTCTGTCTGGTGAGTCGGGATCGGCCACTGTACCTTAGGGTGTGCCAAAAAAAGCAATTGTTGAAAAGTGTTGGTGCTCAGGGCTAATGTGGTTCTCCGAGACCTGGCGAGTTGAACAGTGTCATTTGTATCCATATTGGGGTTGGTCTAGGGATTCCTCAAAAGGCTTAAAGTTTGGGGTGTAATGACCCATTATGGCAATGAGGGATCACTATCTGCATGGGGCTCCGGTGGCAGTTGCGTCTGTATAAATATATTTTTCGCTGATTCTTAACCCGAATATTGCCCCCAAAAAAAATATTGTAAAAAAAGCAAAAATTATCAAAATAATATTTGCATTTTTTTTTGTAAAATCATAAATGGATTGCTGACAAAATTCTGGTCCCGATATATTACTTTTTAATCCAAATATCGAACCTGAAATGTTGGCTAAAAATGAAACAAAATGTGTCCAAAAGCTTAGTTCAAGCTTATTTTCAAGCTTTTGGACACATTTCTGTTCCACTTTTAGCCAACATTTCAGGTTCGATATTTTGATTAAAAAGTAATCTATCTTGACCAGAATTTTTATCAGCAATCCATTTATGATATAAAAAACATTTTACTTTTTGTTTTGGGAAAATTTTGCAGAAATATTTTTTGGGCAATATTCGGGTTTTGAGCATCAGCGAAAAAAATAAATTCGTGCCTGCTAACAGACGCAACTGTCCACCGGAGCCCCATGCAGATAGTGATCCCTCAATGCCATAATGGGTCAATAGTCAATACATCCCAAACCCTAAGCCTTTTGAGGAACCCCTAGACCAACTCCAATATGGATACAAATGACACCGTTCAACTCGCCATATCTCGGAGAACCAGATTAGCCCTGAGCACCAATACTTTTAACAATTGTTTTGTTTTGGCACACCCTACTGTACCTCTTCAGGCAGACATTCGTTTGCCAGCCGGAAGCCAGTGCCGATGACCTTCAGTACGCCACCTGTCGCTATACCCGCCGTACCAGTGCTGTACTTCCGCTGGCCACGTGCGGTGTGCTACACAGTACCCACTAACCCTGCCCCGCTGGCCGACAGGACTGTTTCGACCGGCTGCGACAGCGGCCAGACCGGCGGCTGGCGGTCCAGGAGCGAGTCCGCCCCACCGACGTCTCGCCCGAGCGCTCCGACTCGGCCGAGGAGTCCGAGGTAGAGGAGATAGTGGTGGTGGCGAGTGAGGACGAGAGTGACGCTGTTATCGCCGCCGCGGTGCCGGCCGGTCCCAGGGGTCCTGGTGGCGGCGCCGGACGCGACTCGTACAGGCTGGTGACGCTGGATGATAACTCCAGCAGCACCAGTGACGCCGAGTCAGTGAAGCTGGTGTCTTCTTCGCTATGGAGTGGCCTGAAGCGGACACCGGAGACCGGTAAGTGGGTATTAGGGGTGACGCTGGTTTGTGCTGGGGTATACGAGGTATTTAAAATGTATTTTAACATACAAAAACACTTAAAAACGAACACACATTCAAGCATCCATACAACAAAGCTTCATAGGCGGCCCGCCCGCGCCGCCTCGCGTCCTTCTGCGGCCACCCCGCGAAGCTGCACCCCCTCGCCACCGGCCGGGCGTGCGAGCCGGCGACCAGCTGGGTCGGCGACCCGCACCCCCGGCCGGCCGATCGGCCCCGCAGAAAATGCTAAAGGCCGGTCCCAAGTTAACCCGGGTGAGGATGGGCGGGAGCCTATCTTACCATATACACACTTCCTACATTATAATTAATACACAACTTAAGCAATGTCTCACAGGCCGCAGCGATGTCACACAAAGCGATAATTATCGCGTCCGGTCAGTGCGTTAAGTCTGCAGCGGCTGCCGAAAGAACTGGCCGACAGCATTGAACAGCGTATGGAGCATAGTGTTTAATCACGGCGGTTCAGGGAACGAGCGTCCTACGTTTGGTGCGGTACACAGCGGACGCCAGACATGCACAAAACGATTCTGCTTTCCTATTTCAACGCCAGCGCACAGTGTAGGAGTTATTACCGCTTATTATGCCAGTGCCGCTTATGTTATGCCGGTGGTTAATTACCGCTTAATATGCCAGTGCCGCTTATGTTATGCCGCTGGTTAATTACCGCTTATTATGCCAGTGCCGCTTATGTTATGCCGGTGGTTAATTACCGCTTAATATGCCAGTGCCGCTTATGTTATGCCGCTGGTTATGCCAGCTTGTTTTGATCGTTCGTAGTAATCGTATCTGCCATTTGGTACATTACCATATTTTTCCGAGCTAATTCTTCACTTAGCGTGTAGATGCTGCCACAAAGCTAGTGAAGTGTAGTAGTCTGTAGTGTTGCAGTTGATCGGCCTTTTGTTGGTGTCCTTCCGGCGCCCTCCGCCGGTCTGCTGCACTGTGTCGACGTAGACTGACCGTCTGCGACCGCTCCCGACAGAATCTAAATCCATCTCCGACGTGCCGGCTCCTCCATCGCTGGTGCGTGGCGCCGGCCCGCCTACTCTAGCTCGCGGTCCGCCCTCTCTGGGCGTGGCTCCACCTGTTCTGCGGCCAATGCGACAGCGGCCGCCACCCCTGCAGCGGGCGCCTGCACCGACAGCCCGCCCGGACGGCGGCCCGCGGACTGTGGTTGTCACCAGAGGGACGGCATCTCCGGCTGGGGCGGCGCGAGCGGGACCGCCGGTCTCGCCACCAGGAGCAACCGGGCAGGGGAGTGAACCGTCGCGACCGCGCCGGCCCAGCGGTCAGGGAGGCTGCAGGGTACGGGTTACGGGGCCGCCAGCGCTGGCTGCGCCTCGTGGATCGCCTCCGGCCCCGGCCCCGGCCCCGGCCCCGGCCCCGGCCCCGGCCCCGGCCTCAGCCGCTGCCCCGGTCCGTCTGCCCGCTACGGTAGTCGTCGTAAGTCCGACCACCACTACAACCGCAGCCCCGGCACCGGTGCCTTATCTGCGGCCTCTGCGACCGCGGCCACCATCACTGCAGCAGGCGCCTCCGCCGACACCCCGCCTGGACGGCAGCTCGCGCACTGTGGTCGTCAATAGAGTGACTGTGTCTCCGGCGGGGACGGCGCGAGCGGGGCCGCCGGTCTCGCCACCAGGAGCGGCGTCCAGCAGTAGTCTAGGGAGCGACCCGGCGCGACCGCGCCGGTCTGCGTTGCCGTCCGCCACCACGGCCTCAGTCCAGCGGACCAGCACTGCCGCGGCCAGCGTCACCGTCACTGTAAAGCCCCGCCGGGCGAGCGGCAGGGGCTCGGTGGGTCTACCGGTGTCCAGCGTTGCCAGAGAGGGCGCTCCTGCGGGGACGTACAGTATCTGCGAGATGGCGCCTCCGTCGGCGGCCGATGCGGCGCGCGGGGTGCGGGTGGTGGGTGCTGGGGCACAGCAGGAAGCGTCCAGGTCGAGGAACGTCGGGAAAATGGCGACCGGTTCGACTTCACGACAGGCGTCACAAGTGTCACGCCCGTCGCAGGCGGCTGGTAAACACGTGATCAAGGTGACTGTGAAGTGCAAACCACAAATCAACGGGCCTAGCACGACGGTAGTGGTGGGACGCCCCGCCGCTGCTCCCGTCTCCTCCCCGAGTGTAGTCCCGGCGGGCAGCAGCAACGGACTCGCCGAGGTAGTCGTCGTAGCTCCGACCACCACTACAGACCCACCACTGGCACCGGTATCTTCTCTGAACCACGCCGTGACACCGGCCTCAACCTCGCTCAAGGGAGCGGGCGAGCGGACAGCGGTGGTGTGCAGAGCTACTGAACAGAAGCGTGCTGGTAAACCCACCTCTCCCGTTGGGGCGAAACCTGCGGTGAAGACGGAGCCTTCCTTCGCCTCCTCCGATGCGGGCGGGAGACGAGTGACTCGGACGGGGAAGCGAGCTGCGGTGACGCAGACAGACAGAGACACGCCGGTCGCCAAGAGACGCAGCTGGCGGGCTCCGGACGAGTAGCCGTCGCCTGCTCGCCGTGGGGAAAGGGGGGGGGGGGGGGGGGTGTACAACAAAGAGGCCAATTGCCAGTGTGTTCCGAGGTGTGTAATACCGCAATGGTAGTGGTACTTGCGTATTGTGTATTTGCTTTTGCTATGACGTCACTGAATATCATCTGTGTTCCATCTATGTTTGGTGTTCTTAATTGTGCTGAAAAGCTTCGGTGGTTGACGGAAAATATATTAATTATTGATGTCAATTTTCGCGCCAGTTCACTTTTATCATTTTATATCCGCTAGTCATTTTCTATTGATATTGTAAACAAAAAATATCGCACGCAATGCGTCGACGTTTATCTTCCGTTCACTAACGTCAAGCGCTTGTATGCTCTTTAGGACACTGGAGTTTTTTTTTACAAAGTCATAGAAGTCACAGGCGCAATTTCTGATAAAGTTGGCCATACTTGCGGTAGTTAACTGATCTCTTGGTTGATGAGAATGCATCTTCATTTAATATTAGTAAAATGTGGAATTGCATTCTTGCAGAAAGTGGGAATATGTATCGCAGTAGCACTGATCCGAGGATTTCACGAAGGTTTGAGTTTTATTTGACTGCACAGTCATCAAGCACATTAATATTCAATACATTTCGGGTGAAAACGCGGCTTGATGGTCTTACTACGGCTGGATTGGTGCAATACTGAGTACTGACTGTTGACATAAATCGGTATGAAATTGGTATAGTACCATTGGTACTATACCACTATACCACCATTGGTACTATACCACGAATATGTACCCAAGAGCTCCGTCACGTTCCGAAAATGGGGGGGGGGGGGGAGAGAGGGGTATTCTGAAGTCTATTCTTTCCATGCAACGCCCACAGGTGTAATGTTAAAAGTCGAAACAAATTTTGGGGACGTCCTGTCCACCCCCCTCCCCCCCCCCCTTGTGGCGGAGCCCCTGACTGTACCTCCTAAATCCTAATCGTGTAACTAATAATTGTCCTAATCATAATCCACCTAGTCGTCAGCTGCACCCCCCCCCCCCCCCCCCCCCCCCTGGTCTCGGCTCCGCCAAGGGCGTCCTCCACCCTCACTTCCCACATAAAATGCCTGGTGCGTTCTTCCCACATGAAAAGCCTGGTGCGTTCTTCCCACATGAAATGCCTGGTGCGTTCTTCCCACATAAAATGCCTGGTGCGTTCTTCCCACATGAGATTCCTGGTGCGTTTTGTTGCTCCCGGCACCATCATCCACGCGAATATATGGTCTCAAATTTTGTTTATGATGCAGTGGTAGTTTTTCATTTGGTGCATTCTATCATTTATGGGATGTGTCTGGAATTCCAGGTTTGGTGCATATTTACTGACTTCGAACTCCAAGGTCTCGGTCAAGAGCGTATCCAAGGGGATACCCTGGACACTCGCGGGTACCTCCTTGAGCTGAGGGGCCCATTTTATTTTTGTATAAGGGGCCCTAAGCGGTCTTAGGGCCAGACGTGGCTGGCTGGCCGGACGTACCCTCGGCCAATCTGCGGTACGATCGGTCGGCCCGTGGTGCCCTCAGTCGGCCTGAGGAGGCCCTCAGTCGGCCCCAGGGGCCCTCAGTCGGCCTGAGAGGCCCCTCAGGTGGTCTGAGGGGCCCTCAGGCGGCCTGAGGGGCCCTCGTGTGGCCTGAGGAGCCCTCATGTGGCCTGAGTGGGCCCTCATTCGGCCTCAGGGGTTCCCAATCGGTCTGGGGGGGGGGGGGCTTCGACCTGAGGGTCCCTGAGACGACCTGAGGGCCCTGAGTCGGCCCAAGGGGCGCTCAGTCGGCCTGAGGAGACCTTAGTCGTCCTAGGATAGCCCTCGGATGGCCTGAGGGGCCCTCGGTCGGCCTGCGATGGCCCTCGGCCGGCTTGAGGGTGCCCTTGGTTTACATGAGGTTGCCCTCGGCCCGCTTGAGCCCTGAGAGGCTTTCTGTTGGTATGAGGGGGGTCGTCACTCCTCAGTCGGCCTGAGGGGCCATTGGTTGTCCTAGGGTGGCCCTAAGGAGGCCCTTGGTCGGCCTGAGATAGCCCTAGGCCGGCTTGAGAGGGCCCTCAGTCGTCCTTAGGGTGCCCTCGGTCTGTCTGAAGCGCCCCGCTGCCGACAGTCGGCCTGATATGGACCTTGGCCGGCCTGAGATGAACCTTGGACAGTCCTATTGGCCTTCGGTCGTCCTGAGGGTGCCCTCGGTCGGCTTGAGGGGCCCTTGACCGGCTGAGGGGCCCTTGACCGGCTGAGGGGCCCTTGACCGGCTGAGGGGCCCTCGGTCGGCCTGAGGGGCCTTCGTTGGACCTGAGAAAGCCTTCGATGGACCTGAGAAAGCCTTCGATGGACCTGAGAAAGCCTTCGATGGACCTGAGAAAGCCTTCGATCGGTCTGAGGGGCCCTTGGTCGGTCAGAGTGCCCTTCGGTCGGCTCAAGGGGCATTCGGTCGGTCTGAGGGAGCCTTTGGTGGGCCTGAGTGGACCTCAGTCGGCCTGAGGGTGCTCTCAGTCAGTCTGAAAGGCCCTCAGTCGGCCTGAGGGTGCTCTCGGTCGGTCTGAAAGACCCTCAGTCGGCACAAGGGGCCCTGAACCGGCCTGAAAGGACACTCGGTCAGCGTGAGGGACCCTCGTTCAAACTGTGGCGTCCTCGGTTGGCCTTAGATCGCTCTTGGCCGGTATCTGGGGGATCCCTGCTAGGCCCTTCAAGACCGATTTTCCGAGGCATCGGTGGGCCCAACAGACCAACAGAGGTCTTTTTTAAGCCAGATAAGAACCGTTTCAGGATGTCTTTCCCTTCCTTCAAATCACGACTTAAAAACATGTTGGATCTGAGATTAACTTTGTATTTGTATTATTTACCCCGCGCGCAATAACGTATTTGTATTATTTACCCTACCCAGGTCAACAACATTTCTTATCTCGCTGGGGTGGTGGTAAAAGCCAAAAGAGCCCTCAGTCTTGGAAAGGGGCCCCGACACTTCGGGGGTCCATACAACTGGTCACGGGTACTACCTTGGCGAAATCCTGGATACGCCTATGGTCTCGGTTCTCTTTCTGATAACATGAGCGGCGTTAATGTCCGAGCTTGGATGACAATTTTCTCAATGCGCCTTTGTCATTGTAAAAGTCATGATATGCAGATTTTGCGGTTGCGATTTGCGAACTTCGATTCGATACATATATTTGAGACTTATCGATACTATCAATAAGTTTCATATTGAATATGCATACAACGGTGAGAGGATATCAACGAAATAAGATTACAACAATGCATTACTTCTATCATTTTAATGCTGCTAAACACCTTGACTCAAAGTGAGAAACCTTGGCAAGATATTGGCGGACCCCTGTACGTTTTCGCCCCCCCCCCCGCAACAACACAACAGTAGCCATTAGCCAACCTCAAGCTGGCTAATAAATAGTGCTAAGTTTTTCGTAACTTTTTACCGTGTTTTCATTTGGAGGTGGTAAGAAATAGAGAAGGTTAGTTCATTCTTATTAACCCGGCATTGACTGGGGTCTGAGCAGAACGTCATTGACTGGGGTCTGAACAGAACGCCATTGGCTGGGGGTGCGTTAAACGCCCCCTGGTTATCTTCCGAACCAATGATCGCAGCGAGAAGCGCAAAACGGCATTCGAAAGCTCTCAGTGAGTCGAATCTAAATCATGTTCAAAAATGTCAAAGTGAGGTCAAATGTCAGGTCACGGTCAGGTCAAAGGTCAAAATCGGCGTATTTGAGTTTATGGGCAATACTTTCCATCCAAAGCCTTCTATTGCGACCAGTTTCACCCAAAGTGCTGCGAAAGGTATGATACGTATCCCGCATGAACTAAAGTGAGATTGTTGGCCAAGGTCAAGGTCAGGTCACCAAAGGTCACTATGCTCAAAATATCTACGAAAGTCATGCAACACATGTTTTATGAGTTATTTTCCACGTATAATTCGATAGTAATAGTAATTTTACCACCTGACTTCATTTAGTGAAGTGAATGTCAATTGCAGGTCAAATTCAGGTCACCGAAGGTCAAAATTTTCAATTGTTAAATCTAAACAAAAAAAGGCATGTTGCTAGACCAGTTTTGTCTCAGAAATACAGTGGTGGCATTTATTTGTCTGTATCAGTCAATAAAAGAAGGGAAAAAAACGCAATTTCAAAATATGACGTCATGAGTTACCCATACTTTAGATGTCATAAGTCCGTCAAAAATGGAGATATCAGTTTAAAATGAGGTATGGTAGTTGCCTATGTATGGTTGATTTTGTGATATTTCCCCCCCCCCCATTTTATTTTTATTTGGGGGGGGGGGGGGTAAAAAACTAAAATTGTCAAAAATCCGAGATAACGGTTTGTAGCCGTTGCAATTTGCTATCTTTTGGCGTTTTTCGATTGCATTTTGCTTCAAATGTGGCATTTGTACGGCATGACAAAGTTTAGCTGATTTTGGTGTAAAATTCGTGTGTAATGACGTCACTAAATTCGCTATACTCGAGAGAGAAAAAAATCCACGACATTTCTTCATTTTTGCACACAAGACGTACAAATGATCTATAAGAAGGTACCTGAAGTTTCAGGTTGATAGCGCTATTAGTTGTTTAGCTATTGCGAAAATTAATCAGGGGTAGGGGGGCGTTAAACGCCCCCCCCCCCCCCAGTCAATGGCAGGTTAATGGTTTATGTGCTTTAAGATATTACAAAATGTATTAGCATAGTTATATTCATTGCAAAGCTAATGTGTTATATTAATTGAAAAACTAATGAACTGTAACAAAACGTAACTCTAAACAAAATGGTGACGCTGCAGCGTTCCAGTGGACTGCAGCAGTAACGCAGTGTTAGCTGCAGCAGTTCCGCACTCCATGTGACCATTGGACATGGCAGTGCGCAGCTGTCGGTGCGACGGCACGAGGTCGCATGATAACAGAACCGAGGCGTCCGGCTGGCTGCCTGGGCCCACTCCCGAGCGTCGAGGGCGGTTCAAGGTCACCGTGCCCACTGCGCTCCACTCGCCGCGGCCGCCGCCCCCGCCCCGCCCGAGTGGCGGCCGGGCCGGGCGGGACTGCCTCCCTTCTATCTCTCTGGCTACGTCCCCGGCCCGTGCGTCTCACGTGTACAGCTGCTGTGAAGTGCAGCGCAGAGCGCGCAGCTGTGATCCAGTGCAGTGGTGTGTAGGTACGATGAGCTGGTGAGAGAGTGACTGTGCAGCCGATTCGACCCAGATGTCGGCCCTGGAGAACCTGCACGTGGGGCGCCCGGCGCCGGTGCTGCTCGATTCCGGCGACCCGGCCGCGTTGTCGGCGGCACTGCTGCGCCTGCAGACGCCGCCGCCGCTGCAGACCCAGTTGCAGCCGCTGCCGACGCTGCAGGCTCTCTGTCTGCAGGCCGTGTGTGATCGCTGCCGACGGCGCCCGCTGGAGCCCGGCCCGCACTGGGGGCTGGGCACGCTACCCCCGCTGCTGTCCAGGCTGGCGACAGATATCCTCTGGGCTGACCTGCCCACTCTGGACAGTGACAACTTGGAGTATCGGGAGGAGCTGGCGCAGCTCGCTGCAGCTGTGGTGACGCGGCATACGCAGCTCGCCTGGCTGCGGCCGGGGGATTCGGACGCCACCGTGCGCCGCCTGGCGGGGATGCTGCGCCGCCGGCCGGCTGACCTGCGCGAGATACATATTCAGTCGGGTGTCAGCCACAGGCTGGTGTCCGTCTTTCTCGCCGAGTTCCTCGCAGAGCCGGCAACTAGACTGCGGGCGCTGACTGGCTGTCCACTTCTAGATGACTGCGGGAGACTGATGCAGGCTTGTCCTGCCCTCACGCACCTACACGGCCGCACGCCGACCGAGTTCAGCTTCGACCAGCTCCGGTCAAACACGCTGACCTCGCTTGACCTGGAAACTAACGTAACCGTCGACCTGCGCGTGGTCAGTGACTGTACACCAAACCTGCAGCGGCTGCGCGTGGCCACCTGGTACAAGTGCTCCCCCTCACGGCGGCCGCTGCTTCTGGCGCCGGTGGAGACCGCCGGGCCGCCGTGCTGTCGGCAGCTGGCTGAGCTCGATGTGTGCGGCTATCAGCTGGGAAGCTCACTGCAGGCGCGGCTGCCCGAGCTGCGAAAGCTCACGCTGGTGCGCTGCTCGACGCCGCTCGGGGGTCTGTTCGGACACCCCGAGCTGCGGCAGCTGAAGCTGCAGAATGTGGACAGTGATGGCGGCGCGCTGCCGGCCGGTGGAGAGCTGCCAAAGCTCACCGAGCTGGACCTTCACACGGCCTGGGGCGGGAGGAGGAGGATAGATGTCGCTGCGGTCAACTCCTGCTGCCCAGCTCTGCAGCGGCTGATCCTGAGAACAGACTACTACCGGCTGGTGCGTGAAAAATCTCCCAGCTCTCCCAGCTGGTTCTCGCACCTCGAGCAGCTGACGATTCTTTGGCTGTCGGAGGACTGCTATCCACCAGCACCGCTGCTGAGTGATCCTCTTCCCTGCCTCCGTCAACTCACCCTCCGCCGGCGCGCCTGGCTGTTTGGTGACCTCCTCTCCACCTCCTGTCCAGAGCTGGAGATCCTCGACCTCACGTCCGCTAAGGCAGGACCTGCCGGCGCGTCTCTGTGCCGCGTGCGCCGCCTGGTGGTACGCCTGTGCGCTGAGCAGAACATCAGAGACATCTGCCGTCGGCTGCCGCAACTACGCGTGGTGGAGATCCACCTTGGCTACGTGGACCACGCGGTGGCGGCGGGCTATCGTCGTCTCGTGGATCAACTCACAGACAGTGGCATCGAGGTGATTGTAGTGGAAGACTGAGGCGATGTTGTAGGATCGTCGACGATCGCTCGCTCGTCGACGACGATCGATGATAAAGACGATGGGGTGCAACTTCTCTAGTCGAGCTGTCTCATGAACTCAGGGCGTGCTTTAAGTTAACTCGCTCAATCGGATGTCACTGAATGAAAATGTGTCTACTTTATGAGTGTTCACATGATACATTCACATGCCCTGAGCATGCCACATGCTCATGCTCTGCCAAAGCTCACCGAGCTCTGCCACGATGCTCTGCCAAAGCTCACCGAGTGTTCACATGCCCTCAGCTGAGCTGGCATTCTGTTCCTAACATATATAGCTCTTGTTCAGCCGCAAACGCGGCTATAGGTACCTACTGGTTTCTTGTCGTACCTATCTTGCGAACAATGAATATATCCACGTCAAATGAATGTACACTGTAAGTTGTATGTGCATCGAATGCTACAGTGCTTGTTTTGCTAAGCGTACCTAAATCAGTAGATATAACTGATCGAGCTGATAAATGTAAGTTGTTTCAATATATAGGGAAGCTTTTATGAATATTGAAATTGAGTGTATAGCATAGCTCTGATGAAACCCGTGAATTAATGTACAGATAAACTGGGACCAAGCCAAGTAATGTATATGGAACATAACTTATCTCGATTTCAGAAGATTGTTTTGCAGATGACCAACTCTGAAAAAATGATGGCATCCCAGAGTCGGTTCAACTGATATATATATATATATATATATATATATATATATATATATATATATATATATATATATAATAAACATAACCGTCTACATCTCGACAACTAAAAGAGCTAGCGACGCGCGGGCAGAAGTGTTCGAAAGAGAATAATAGGGTTGGGGACAATTGTTTTAAGATACCAATAGGTTGGGCTCCTAAACGCAAGGATGTTTTGTCATAATTTAAAGTAAAAGAACAAAGTAATAAAAATGTTAAATATCCTAAAAGAATTATTGGAAACTAAAATGATCTGGTGGACTATTGCCTTTAATCTCATGGTACTTGTAGTTGTGACGTCGCGACTATAGTATATAAACTGCGATTATATAATTCACGACTATATAATTTGTGGCTATAGAATTTACTCTCACTGCGGTTTCATCAGATTTGACCTTAGGTCAATAGTTAGGCCAGCATAATCCATTGAACTTAGACCATTTTAAAAATAGCCGAATTGTTTTTAATGAATGAATTTTGACCGGTGCATCATAAAGTAATACAGTAATACAGTTTCCACCATTGTGTTTCTCTCGCCGTGACTTATCGAATGGTATATTGGGTAACCTGGTTAGGTCATATCCAAAAAATAAGGTCAAGGTCAGGTCAAGGTAAAATTGTACATTATTTGATGTGTCTGACGAGCCAAACGCAATAGGGTTGGGTAATGCCCTAAAAGATCTGCCAAATTTGGCGGCGCCGCGCGACGCCGTTTGTCCGCTATTCACGAACAACTTTAGAGGAGGTGGCAGATATCTGCCCCCCGTCGGTGCGCGTGTTAAACATTGTGCACCATATGCCTTACTTATCAATTCTACACCTTCCCGCGAACTTTCGTTGACATTTGTCTTATATTTTGGAAAATCAAATACCTCGATTTTGAACTTTGACCCGAGGCCATTTTCACAAAGCAAAAAAGTTTGTAATTACAAAGAATTTCTTTGTTATTACAAATATTTTGTACACATGTTTGTAGTTTGGATTTCACAAAACCCCAAGGCAGTAGATCTCAATTTACTATTTACAAACTAATTTCAAAGATATTATTTATAAAATGTTTGCACATGTTCTATTTCTGAAAGGTTGACGGCAGTGAGGAAATGTTTGCAATACAAACTTGTAATTCCAGTGGGTCAGGGGTTTTGAATTTCAGAAACTCCATTGATAGTTGACGTTTGACTGTTCAGGTTATTTTCTTGGTAAGGTTGTTACGTTGTCGAGGTTGTTAGGATAATGGTTTAGTTATACATAGGTATAGCTGCCAAAAAAGTTATTTCCCGACAGATTCGAACAGGGATCTCCAGCTTTGAAGTACAGTCACAGTGCACCTTACCGATTGCGCTATGATGTGAGGGGTGCCTCCGCGCGGAGAAACCGCATGGCGATATAATTGCAGCGGTCAACGATGTCTTGTGCAATGTGCAGTGAACCTTCACCCTTTACGACGTAGGAAATCGGCCAGGTCAGGTTAAAAATGGTCGAGAAATTCAACGATCTTTCTTTTGAGAGTAGTTTTATTGTTATGCTCCGTCACCCGGTGAATGGCCAAGTTCTGTTTACTCTAATTGCTTACCAAAATGTATTTTCACGATCAATCAGAGTTTGCATTCCGATGAAATGTTAATTTAAAAGATAATTCTCGCTATAACTAATTTTATTTTGAATACAAAATAAACCACAATGTAAATATGTATTAAATCAATTTGTTAACAATCAAATTATTTGTCATTAGCATCAAGTTTAATACAAACGTTCCCGATTTCAAGGTTTCTGCTGTACTAACATTTGTGTTTACTATTTTCTTTACAATCGGTAATTCAGAGGTGGTGAATGTTTTGTGAAATGTCTTTGTGTGAGGTTTGCAATATTTTCTTGCGTTTATAATCGCAAACATGTGTACCTAATTACTAACTTCTTTGTGCAATTTGCATCTGAATGTGACATGGCATATCACCTTAACTGAATACAAAAATTGCGTATTTTTTAGATGTGACCCATCGAGAGCTTTCAATTGTCGCCTTGCGCGTCTCGCTGCGATTATTAGTTCCGAAAATAACCGGGGCCAGAATCTGCCCCCCCCCCCCCCCCCCAGCGGGGCACGATCGGCTGGGAATCCCAGCATGGAGCGTGGTAACTCGGTATTAGGTATATTCGCCGGGGGCCACCGTCAATATTTGCAGGACCTCCCTTCGTTTTTGCGGGCCTCCTTAAATATCAGGGAGAAGGCAAAAATATGTTTTTGCACATTCACCCCCCCTGCCCGACGACAGGGCGACCATCCGCCTGCCCTGTGACGCAGCCACTGCAAACAACCTTAAGTCTCCGTTTGTTTTTTCGGGACCTACTTAAATGTCAGGATGCACAAATCAGGCACGTAGCCAAGGGGAGGGCGGCGGGGGCGGCCCCCCCCCCCCCCCCCCCCTAGAGGCCAGGAGGGCCCTTTTGGCGCGCGAGGGCCCTTTTCGGCGCGCGCAGCGCGCCGAAAAGGGCCGACGAGACCGCGCGAAGCGCGGTATCATAGGCTCTTTACTACACGAAGCGTGGTCTTTAGAGAGTTTAGCGGACTTCAGAGGCCCTTTAGGGCCACCAGGGCCCTCTCTGAAAGACTCGAGGGCCCCTTGGACGTTCAAAAGAGCCCTGTGCATGTCAGAGGGGCCCCTGGCAAGACCGAAGGGGCCCCTGAGCGGGTCAGAGGGCCCCCTGAGCACGTCGAATGGGCCCCCTGAACACGTCGAATGAGCCCCTAGCCAGCACAGAGGGGCCCCTGGGCAGGTTGAGAGGCCCCTGAGCATGTCGACAGGGCGACAAAGCGGCCAGCGCAGTCCTTTGCCAGGTCATAAGGGCCCCTGAGCAGGTTGGAGGGCCCCTGGAGAGACCAGAGGGCCCCTGGGAAGTTAAGAGGGCCCCTGTGCAGGTCAGAGGGGCCCTGACCAGACCAAAAGGGCCCCTAGGTGGGTCAGAAGGGCCCCTGAACATGCCGAATGGGCCCCTTGACACACAAGAGGGGCTTCTTGGAAGGTCAGAGGAGTATCTGGTGAGACCGGAGGTGTCAAAGCACGTAGAGATCGCAGATGAAGATTAAATACAAAGAGGACTTACTCCACAATACAAATATTAAAAGCGGAGCTTTCGCGTATATTGTAACACCCTTCGTCAGGGTGCTACAATATACCCGAAAGATCCGATTTTGTTTTCCCTGTAGAGTAAGCCCTCTTTGTATTATATATATATATATATATATATATATATATATATATATATATATATATATATATATATATATATATATATATATATATATATATATATATATATATATATATATATATATATATATATATCACCCACTCCACATCATGTCTTTTCGCTTCGCGGATCCCAGATGAGTCCCTGAACAGGTCGGAAGGGCGTAGAAAAGTTCAGAGGGGCCCCTAGACGATCTGAAGGGACCTTGGGCCTTTCAACAGTAAGAATACAGTTGTACAGGGAATCAAACTCAAAATTTTCGCGCAGCTCCGCGGCGCAATTTAACTACAAATTCAATTATATGCGGGTTAGGAAAAAATCGGTCAGTTTCTCGGCGCATTTATGTGTTATGTTGCTACTTTCCTATATTATTGGGCAAAATAGTTCATTTTAGCACCTTTTCCCCGCACTTTTAAACGCACAATATAGCAATTTTAAAGGTCCGCACCATACGCAATGCGACGCATTGATGAGAAAGCAACCCAGGGCATAATACTCAAAATTTTCGCGCCGCTCCGCGGCGCAATCTGTTTAAGAGTTCCAGGTCTTGAGCTTAAAACAATATTCCAAGTTGGTATAGCTGATTCCAAATTCGTGTCGCTGGTTCCAAAGTTGATGTGGCAGTTTGCTATCTCCAGCTCCTAAACGTTGGTATGGCCCATGCCATACCTGCCATACTGCATTTTCCAGCCTTGTAACGTGCCTTTTCATGCGTTTTTTTTTTGGGGGGGGGCCTTTCAATGCTTGGGAAGGGGCCCTTTCAACGCTCGGGAAGGGGCCCTTTCGAGGCGCCGCCCCCCCCCCCCCCCCTGGACGAAATCCTGGCTACGTGCCTGGCACAAATATATACTTGCCCCCCCCCCCCCCACCTGCCCGACGACAAGGGCGACTGTCCTCTTGCCCGACGACAGGGGCGAATGTCCCCTTTCCCCATGTGCTGGCGTCCCCGCAAAAAAAAAAACGAATGAGATGACTGGAAGTCCACGTAACCTGGCTTGTATCCTCGTATTCCGTGTCTGATATTTGGCACATTCGTCATCTAGTTCGGGGCCATGGGCAGCCTTAGGAACTGCTTCCATAGTTTTGAAAAGGCTCCCAAATCCAACGGACAATTTTACGTATCCTTTTCTAGCATTATTTCACCTTTATTAATTATCTTCACCAAGTCCAGAACACTCGGGGTTGTTGCGTCTCTTTATCTTTAGGCCCGCGATTTCGTGACTATTTTCGACCATAAACATGTATTACCTTTGGCTAATTTGCAGGGGGGGGGGGGGGGCAAAACATAGTCCCCCCCGCCCTTTCCCAGGGGCAATCTGCCCCCGCTGCCCCCCCCCCCCCCCGTGTCGCCGCCCATGGACAGGGTGCACTGTCGGGCCGCGTTGCCCCTGCTGCGCGCCTATCCAGTTGGTCCCGAGCCGGCCGGAGGTGACGTGCATTATGTCCGGGTCAGCCTCAGGTCAGTCGGGTCAGTGTATTCTTAGTGAAGCGGCTCTCAGCGGGGTGCTGTGCGGCTATTGTCAACAGTGGAGCCTTGTGCCGACGCTGCGCTGGCTGTGGCAGGGCAGTCGAGACTGGTGCTGTGGTTGGAGCGACAACCAGCGTGGCAGGCAGAACGCCGTCGGACAGAGGTAAAACTGGTGGTAACCTACATATTTACTATTGTGCCTCTCATGTGAAGTGACACTTTTGTGTGACATGGGTTTATTAAATTTAAGTGTGGTAGCTGAATATGCTAGGTGATTAAACCATGCGCAGTCGTCAAAATGTGAGCTCAATGATTTTGCTTTTAAAGAAACATTCATACATACATAATACGCGTGAGTATTGCATTTATTGGATGGTGTATTGCGGAACAGCATTTCTTCTGTGATGCTGTTCCGCAATACATATTTGGGGCGATGCTGTTCCGCAGGACACGTTATGGGGAAATGTTTCGACCGAGGTTAGTTACGAATTTTCTCGGAGACGAGCCCATTGAGGTCCTACTTTAATTTCAGGAAGCATGTGCTCAATACGACAACGATGCTGCCAAACATTTCCTTTAAAAAAAAATGTATGTAGGCACTGAAATTCATGCTGAAATAACAGGAAGAACAGCATGAAAGGTGGTGGTCAGTAGAGTTTATACCTTATTTTGGGATAAATCGAATCCCCTATACAAATTTTCGTTGCGGATTTGAGCTCTTCTCGTCTTGGTGCACCTTTCGCTCTCTCATTTTTCCTCATTTATCAAAATACTAGCGGGGTACCCGGCGCTGCCCGGGAAATTAAGTACCTGGCGGTGTCTCCTCGGGCGAGTGCTCTAAATTTATACTTCTCTCCCACTATGCCAAGGCCATGGTCATGAATCTAGTTTTAGAGCGCTCCTCCCAGTATGCCATAACAGTTGGAGACAAAGTAGGGAAATACTCTAAAAATGGAGAGCTCTAATTTTAGATTTTGATCATTGTAATCGGTTGCGAAAATAAGGTATTTTTAAACGGCTATTG